>JALBZZ010000173.1:0-52176 GCA_038051095.1 Globisporangium irregulare
ATACCTTCGACACTTTATATTCCCATAATTTGCATTGCCTCTCAAAATGTATATCAATTTGCGCCAATTTTGATGTAACTTATTGGGAGTGGCATCTGTAAATCTTTCGTGTAGATATGGCGCGCCCCAGTATTATTCAATAAAATTTGGAGATAATACTGTGAGGAGCGTCATATCTCCACATGATAGTACTGTATTGTCAAGTATATGCACCCAAACATCGAAAACAACATCGACCAGGCTGGTGGTGAGCAAACATTCAATCCAGCAAGAAGAGCCAACGACGCGAACGAAGAGGCTGAGCGCGCGTGGGCTGGTGCAGATCCATAGAGATACATACACATATTGTAGAGATGATGAAGCGCACGGCGGTGAAGAATCAGCAGTGGATGCGCGATCCCGCAGCTAGGCGCCAGGCGGTTCTGCAGCACCAGCGCCAGGCACGCCGCGATCTCGCGCTCCACACGCGACAGCTGCTCACGGACGAGGATCCAGCATCGTCTTCTGAAAACGAGAACGGCAGCAAGCACCGGAATCACAGGCACCACCGAAATCGCGCTGCAGCTGCATCACATGTAGACAGCATGGAGATCAGCAGTACGTACAGTAGCAGTGGCAGCAATGGCGACAATGCAAGCGAAGCTGAAGCAGCAGCTGCGCCGAAGCGCAAGACCCGTGAAGAGCGGGTGAAGCAGCGGCGAGAGCACTTTGCAAAGCAGCTGATGGTGCCCGAGTGGATGATCGACATCCCGCGCGACTTGAACGGTAGGGGAAGCGAGCTCGGCGCCGGATGGTACGTCCTGCCGCGTCCCGAGGGGAAGCGCTGTCTGGTGATCGCGAACGGGTGGGTTGTTGAAGCATCTTTCTTTGTGTTAGCGCTGCCATCACACTCACGTGCATGTTCGCTGACGCTATGCGCGTTTGCTTGTTTGTCTACTGCCATATTTCATCGCGTGTACTGTAGTGGCGTTACGATTGCGCGCATCCAGTCCGGGAGCGTCTTTAAGAAGTTCCCATCCGCATTGCCGAGCGGCTCGCGTCGCACGAACAAGACGACCGAATCGTACTGCATCTTGGACTGCATCTTCCAGGAGCACGACTCGACTTTCTACGTGCTCGACGTCATGTGCTGGAAGGTGAGGGCTTGATACCTGTTCCTAACACTTGCTCTTCCTTGCGTATTAGAACATCAGCTGACATGATACGCTCTCTCTCTCACACACACACGCTTGCACAGGGATACTTGCTGTACAACTGCACGACCGAGTTTCGATTGTACTGGCTGCGAGACAAGCTGTCTGAGGGTGACGTCTCAACGATCACATCGACGAACCCGTTTCGATTCATGGTTCGCAATGTGCTGTGCTGTCTTGCTTCTGCATGTTATCGGCTGTGAACTCACGTGCTTGTTGTCGCTCCTTGTGCTGACTGTTGCAGCCCATCCCGTGCTATGAAAGCGACGAGCATGGGGTCACGGAGGCATACTCCACAACATTTCCATTCCTCAAGTGAGTTTGAGCTGTGAGGATGCAGGTGTGGACTGGATAGCTGATGAGCTCACTTTTTGTTTTGACTTTTGCAGGGACGGACTGCTCTTCTACATGAAAGCAGCGCACTACGAGCTCGGACTCTCATCACTTGCGCTCGTTTGGAAAGACGCGAACACGAGCAGATATTTCGTGTACACGGAGAAGCCGAACATCGTGCTTCTCTTGGACGAGGCCAACAGCTTCGTTACGCTGGAAGGTATCACGCTGTTCACTGCTGATCCAGAGTTTCTCAAGCAGCACGAGGTATGCTCCACACACACTCACACCGTGTTCGTTGTTCGTGTTCATGTCGATTGTAGTGCTTTTGTCTATCATGCTTTGTTTCTTCGCTTTTGTACCTGTGAACTGGGTGTGTGTAGCTCAGCGAAGGCGACCTGGCAAAGTTCTCTTTCGAGCACGGCTACATCGATGCGGATCAGAAACCACGCTTGGCGGGCCTGGTGTTTGACAAGCGATGCTCGCCTCAACGCGCGCTTGCAGACAGCTGGACAAAGATTCTGTTCCAGTACAATGCGAGGTCGGGCGGCGTCCAGATCGAGCACATCCTGGAGGTACGTGCGTGCATCATCGCTAAATCCACCCACCGGGTACATCTTTGACTTTCCTAAGTTTGCTGGTCTCACCGATTTCCTTTGTTGCTGTCGTGCCTTTGAATGCGCGAATGTAGGTTGCCAAGGCGAAAGCCGAAGGGATCCCAGAAGTCACCATGGAAGATTGAGCGTTACCTCCACCAACCAACCAACAGTATTTATCAGGAGCGATAGGAATAGTCTTTGACTCGCGCAGCCTGCTTGCTCTCTCCACGAACGATCATATTCCCTCTGAAAAATGGCAGCGCAGCTTGCGGTCGTTGGTTGCTGCTCTCGGAGGATTTCGCCTTGGTATGAGACCGCTTTGCCTCGTGAGAGTTGAATGCTTCGTTGATATCTGTCAGATTCTCTCTCGACTGTTTCCACGAGACCAGACCCGGAAACTGCGGCTTTTTCTGCCTTGAGTTGTCTTTCTGTCGCAAACGCTGAGATGTTAACGCAGGGAGTAGAGGGTTTGGCGAAGAAGCTGGTGAGACTAGTGGGGGATACACGAATGGCGTTTCGACTCGGTCTTCGTCGTCACCCGCTGTACTCTTTTGCTGTAGTCTGATGATCTCAGCCTCGCTCGGGATGTGACCGCTTCTCCTGCTTTGAGACGACCGCACCGACAATCCCATGAGCGCATTGAATTTCCTGGAATCACGAGCCAAGTAGGGTTCTTGCTCAATCTCGTCCATCACCAGGGTCTCCGCGAATGGCACAGTGTATGGAGCGGTCTTCAGACGAGCGCGTCGTCGTCGCTCGCGCTCCAAGCATCGTCGTTGGATGGACGGCAAGAATTCCTCTGAGGGCTCGTTCGTTGATGAAAAAAACGGCTCAAACGAACTGTATAACTCGGTCAAGTACAGACGCCGCTCTTCCTCGTCCCTCTCTAGCAAACTCCGTTCCTTCTCGATCAACTGGGATCGTCTGTCCTCTGCAGCCATGAGGGCTTGCTCATTCAGTTGCAGCCACTTCGTTTTCGCCACCGCCTCTCGGAGTTCTCTACGCACTTGTAGTGACAGCAGATCCTCTCTTTCCATCTCAAACTGCTCTCTCGTCAGTAGCTCTAGTCGTATCTTCTCCTTTGTTTCTTCATCGAGCATCTTCTCAGACTCACTGGCAATCCGCTTCAGCTCTCGCTCTTCGCGTCGCCTTGCTTCAAGCTCGGACTGGTAGATGAGAACTTTTCGAAGCTCAACTTGGTGGACTCGTCTCATCTGTAGTGCTTTGTCCTCTTTTTCTTTCTCGATCCGCGCTCGCTCGGCTCTCTTTTCTTCCTCTGCCAGCCGCTCGGCTTCTTGCAGGTCTAGGAGCCGCTGTCTCTCGCGCTCCTGCTCTAGCCGTTCCTCTTCTTCGATCTCTTCGTCGCCGTTGTCGATGCCACTCCCAGACTCCCACGTACTCGACGGGATGCGAAAGCGTGGGGGAAGGTTGCCGAAAAAGTACGAGTGGCTGAAATCGGTTCGCTTAGGGGGAGTGAGTGACTTGCCGTGGTCTTCGTCGTCGCTCTCCGCCTCCGCCATTTGAGCATTGAAGTCTCGCGAGAGCGCGTCTTCAAGAGTCATCAACTCAATTTCTATCGCCGCTCTCCTACTTTCGTCTTCAGTGTCAGGTCTACTCATTCTCTCTTTTTCAAGCTGTTCCTCAGAAGCGTCTGCGCTTGCTTGTTCTCCACCAGCGCTGCTCTGCTCTGCTGAATTGCTTTGAGCAATTTCTTCGCTCTCGTCAGTCACTTCAGCTGGAGGCGGCTCAAGATCCGGAAAGTGAAAAGAGACCGATAGTGGTCGAGGTAGTGTCTCGAACACAACAGGAGCTGGGGGCTTCCCGTACTTTGCAACGCTCGCGATGCGGCTCTTCCGCTTCATGTAGAACAGCTTCCTCTTCAGGAAGGTTAGTCTCGCTCGGTCAGACTTGAAGTACGCCTTCAGGAACTCCTCGCTGCTCAATTCCGCGCCACCTTCATCGCCAATCTCTCGTGCAATCATCTCACGGACTGACGCATCTGCAGCAGCCTCTTCCACTTCCTTGTTCAGAAACTCTTGGCGTGACTTGTTTCCTGTAGCTTTCCACCAAGGGACAAACTTCCCAGCTAATGCGAGCAAATCGAAATCCTCTAAGCTCGCCCCCGAGAGGTCTGGCAGCTCGATCTCCTGTGTCATTGCTGCGATGTGGATGCCAGGATCCAGTAGTGCCAGCGCAATCTCCTTCTCTCGGTTTGCCAAACTGGTGTGCTCCCACGACATGACGCTCTTGGATTCTTCGGGAGCAGCCCACGCGAAGTGCTCAAAGATGAACGGTCGGCGTTCACTTGCATCACTATTAGGAGGGTCACCTTCTGCTAGCTTCCATTCAATGTCCTCGACGACTTGAAGCCGTTGCTTCAAATAGAGCATCCTGGCTTCAATCCGTTCTTTTTGCAAAGCCGGTTCTCCAGCACCTCCGTCAGAGGTAGGTTGTCTGCCGCAGGAGTACCAGGTTGCGAAGTCGTGCCACTCAGTGGAGCTTGACACGCCGATACAATCAGATGGAGGGATTATAACACCTGTCAGACCCATCTCTGCGTGAACTGCGGAGTCTGCGGCAGCGAAGCCAAGTTCCTCGAGCAAAAATCGTTCTCGGATCCACTGATGGCGGTTTTGCGAGGCTGAAAACCATCGAGTAAACGCGTGAACCACAATCTGGACTTTTATTTCGGAGCTGTCGAAATCCTTGAGCGACGGAATGAGAATCTCGTCCCTTTTTGTGTCCTCTTGAACACATCTGGACTTTGTTGCTGCCATCAACTCGATTCGGCGCTGGGCTTCAGTTAAGCCATTCCATGCGAGAAACAGCACGTCGTACTGCGCTCGACCACTTTCTGTCATCCTCTCTCCTGCATTATTCACTGGCGAGCCTTGTCGGCGACGGCGATTGCTTGTTTGGAAATCAAGCATGAGGACTGATTCATCCTCTAGCTCTGCAAGCGATACAACTGACACTTTCTCTTGGATGCCGACGCCACCCCGAGTACCACGTTTACTTGTCACCAAATCGTTCTGCGTGGTGCTCTGATTTGCCACGTCTAGAGAATCGCGATAGGCATTCTCTGCAGCGGCTGACTCTCCGGTGGTGACCACGCTGCATTGGGTTTGTTTTTTCATGACGTCTGCTGGGCTAAAGCGACTTCGGTAGATACGAGGCTTCGCCTTACTGAAGCTGCTTGGTACAGAGCTCAAACCGGACACAAATGTCTGATTTGTATTCTTCTTCACCTGATGAACTTCTGTTTCCACTTTGGGAATGCATGTCTGCTCAGCAATCAGTTCTGGAGTGTGTAAAATCGGAGCTGCTGCGATACAAATCGCGTCTGTTTTTGAGTTGCTTGCATGCCGATCTGGGTATGTTGGACTTGATTTCCTGGATTGGGTCCTGAAGTGTTCAGAAGGGTGAAACACTGATAGATCAACTTTGTCGTCCAACTCGGGTAGCCCGACATCGATGTACGCCGTTTTGCTTGTCGCTGGTCTTTTTGAGGGAGATCGAGATTCAGGAAGTTTTCGTTGCCCCTTCCCATTGACCCCAGGTAAAGTGATACGGATTCGAACCGCTGCTGTTGGATCGATCAACGGGTCGATCCCTTGATTTTCTCCACTCTTTGAATGTACACCAGCGGCAGAAGATTGAAGCGCAGTCTCTTGCTCACGCTTTCTCGACAGCTCTCTGCCTTGACGCACTCGCTCCGTGACCGCATCTCTGTCGCCTTGGACTAGCTGATCAAGTAGCTCAACGCATTTTCCCACATATGCAAAGAGTTGGACGGATCTAGTTCAAAAGAAAGTAAATGTGGCGTGAGCACCTCAGAAAATAAAAATCACGTTCGGTGAGAGCCAACCTTACCCTGCAGCATCGGACAAAAAGCATCCCCTGACACTGTCGTGGACTCTGATTCTTCTATGCGGGAAGAATAACTCGAGACTGAAGCACCAAATCAGTACGATGCCATCCTGGTCGCTACTCACCACCCAAGAAAACACCCCCGCAGATGTCTGCTGTGCTTGAGTGACATCGTTACCTCCACTGGACTCACATTCGATGTGTTGCACTGGTGTTAGATGTAAATCAATAGAGTGGAGAGGACGTTTCACGACCACGATTCGATTCAGATGTTGCTGTGCTTGGGATGAAGTCGCAATCGGTGGGAGTCTCCAGCATTCGACGCCGCCGCTTTCAAAACCGCAAAAGAGGAATTCTGGTCGCATCAAACGGATCGCAGAAACACCGGGAGAGCATGTGCGAAAGCAGGCTTGCAGCTCCCAGTCAAACGATAATGCCTGGAGTGGGTCACGTGTCTGTGTGAGTAGCCATATTTTGACTTCTCCGCTGCAGCTGACCGACACAAGTGAAGGCGAGCTTGGTTGAGCCGTCAAATAGTTACTGCGTTCACAAAGAGCGGATATCCTGCAACCCACCAAGAGGAATGAGTACATGAGTAAGGAACGACAGGTTTTGATCGCACTTTTTTAAACGTACCTCTCATTGTGCGCTTCCCGTTTCCCGCATGCGTGGTTCGTCTCAAACGTGATGTTAACGATTGAGATCGTACCGCGAGCATTCCCAATTGCGATGAATCTCTCACTATCCATGCGCAATGCCGTCATTGCTGTTGCTTCTGGCTCATCATTGTCAGCTTGCACCAGTACTCGCACTCGCTCGTCAGAAGGAACGTATCTCTGAGCCATTCCATTGGACCACAGGACAACAAGCCGCTCGCCGATCGAAGAAATATCCACAAGTCTCACACCAGTGATATTCGAGGTGTCTTGTGCTGTCTGAAGGTAACCGGGGACTCGTAGCTGTACGTAATGGAAGTCTCTGTTGTCGCTATCCAAGAGCATGATGCGGGGAACTGGTTTTGCCTGGTAAATAGAGACTTTTGAATTTGCCTCTGTGTATACCTTCTTCATTCGTTCGCCTCTCGATGTCGTAACGACGAGTCGACCTTCAGCACTTGGGAGAAACACTTCGACGATGTAAAATCCGCTCGAGCAGACGAGGAACACTAGACTCCGATGCCTCGGCCTCAACTCACTGTGGAACGCAATGTAGCGCTCAGCAAGCGGGTTGACCTGGAGACTCAACTGCGGACATCGAACTGCATCTTGAGAGCCCACTTGCGGACGCTGTCTGGCAAAGTTTGATATGAGGAACTGACCACAGTCATCGAGAACAAACAGTCCGCGTATCGTCCCTCCAGCTGCCGAGTCTGGTGTTTCAGCTCGTTGGACATCGACACTGTTGTCTGTGCAGCATAAAACAACGCCGTTGTTGCTTTCTTCTCGTTCGGATACTTTCTTGAGCTCAAGCTCTTTCGCTTTCTTCTGCGCTATGTGAAACTTGCAGATTTTTCTAGCGTGTTATACATCGCAACGAGTTAGTGACGTGCATCTCTTTTGATGCTGAAAGAGTGCTGAAATGGCAACTCACCGTCTGCTATCTGCGAACATGACATATAGGCAGTCCTCGGCTGCGCCATACTCCATCTGTTCGATCGAAGACGTCTGCCCTTGAAAGCAGCTTGATAGTAGGGTACACGTTGCTGAATCAATGATGTGGATCCGAGTAGACGTGCACGCCAGTATTCTTTGCCCATGTGCAGTGAGGCAAAACTGGCGGTACATTGGCTTTCGTGTCTACTGGAGGAAACGAGCAGAGATAAGTGTTAATGGAGGTGGGCTTCGAAGACCCGAGCGTATCAAACTTGGGCTGTTTTTTTTTCTTACCGCCCCCGCCGCTGTGTGGACGCGAAGTATCCCTTTCAAACCACCCGTCGCTGCTGCGCTGGATGTTAATGCCCGTAGAGCCCAAGCTTTCAGTCCTCCATCCGAGTCAGCAGTGATCAATTCCCGGCGATGCGAGTTCGCTATCGCAGTGAAGAATGTGCCTTCGGTGACAACATGCGACACCACTGACGTCTTCAAATCTATGCTACGGAGGAAGAAGGACGAAGCACCTCCAATTTGTCAACACACTCACAACAAATAACAACAGCAGAGTCACTTCCACTCACCTCACAATGCGATGCTGCACTCTTCCATTGAGCTCTATAGCGATGACGGAATAGACATCAAGCTGCACATCAACCAAAGCTGTAAGTCTTCGCCATCGGCATTCAAGAGCAAGTCACCCTGAGAATTGCATTACAGGCAAAAGTGCTACGAACCCACGCCAGATAGAGCACAAACTGGAACTGGACATTCGGCTCGGCTTGCAGCGTTGTGAGCAGCTCTCCGCCTGTTTCCAGCAGTTTTCCATAGAGGTACAAGATCGGACCGCTTGCGATGAGAAGGTGCTGCTTTGTTGGATTATACACCGACGAGACCGCATTACGCAGCGGCATTCGCTCTCCGCGCAGCGCCAGCGTGACCGGAGGCCCGCGGTCGCTCCCAACGACAGCTGCTGCTGCTGCATCCTTCTCCATACTAAATGAACAGTGAGCGAGCAGTAGCGTTCCTGACGAGTCAATTGGATCCGTTAATGATAGGATGAACAGGGTCTTCGCCCTCACCAAAGCGTTTCAATTGCAGCTGCGACGCTTGGCATCTGCTGGCGATGGACGGAAGTGGCTGGCTAACCACTCCCATGCGGACTCTGCGCAGATCCACACACACAATAACAATGCGGGATCTTCCATGTAAGCCAGCGAACACGCACCGATGCAATGAACATGCGTACACTCACATAAGGAGAGCACCGCGCTCTTTCTACCGTCGTCGTAGACAGACTGCAAGTGGCGCAGCAATGGTTGCCATTTCCGCACGGAAACTTCAACGCACGGTGTTTGGGGTGAGAGGGCTCGAGGTGGTACAGTGTGACACTCACTCCCGATAAAGTACGCTTTCTGCTGCTTGTCAAAAGACCATCACTCTGCTGTCCGTTCGCTTCGCTTCCAGTCAGTCAATCCAGTTGACCCATTCTCCATTCTTCGCCTACCAAAGGAAGCGGTGCAGACAGCCCAGTGACAAGCACAAGCTCGAGCTCAAGCGAAAGCCACAGAGACACAAGACATGGGACGCACGGGCCAGAAGCCACAAAAGAGCGGCCTCGGCGGCTCACTGCTCAAGACGCAGAAGAAGACGTCGGCTGTCAACACGACCGACATCCAGTCCAGGTACCGATCGCTTCTTTTCTCCTGTGCTCCGTGCTTGCTCGGTTTGGTTTGCCTTGCTGTCTCTCAATGTTCTCACTTGCTAACGATTCGTTGCACTCATTTGGTGTGTATTGTAGTGCTGGTAAGCACGTTTCCGCTCGCGACGGTGGTGACGCCTCGGTCGCATTGGCGTCGTACTTGGAAGGCTCGTCGCTTGTAAGTTTGCGCTCTACGCTTGTGGCGCTACAATCGGGATGAGCTGCTTGCAACTAACGCGCGTGCTCGTCTTGTGTGTTCATGCTATAGGATGATTTCCTTGCGAGTGCCGTGCTTGCCAACCGTGAGTTCACGGCCGTGCGTGAGAGCATTTTGATCATGGAAGAAGAGCCTGGCGCAATTGTCATCGAGTACGTTCCTGATCGGAGCTCTAGTTTTTGACGGTGTTGTATACGCGTTGCTGACGCTATTGTATCTCACGTCATTATGTGCGTGCTACAGGAGAGAGAAGATGCTGGCGCCAGAGATGAGCTTCACGGAAATGAAGGTGCCTCGCCGTCCAGAATGGGACGCCACCACCACCGCGGCAGAGCTCAACCGCAGAGAGAAAGAGAGTTTCATGGAGTGGCGTCGTGATATCGCCATGTACGTGACTGCTTTCTTTTTTTCATCAAGCCTTCTTTAGCAGTTGTATTGAAACGATTTTCTCACTGATAAACCAAACCATTCACAGGCTTGAAGAATCGTCCGAGGATCTGGAAGTGACTCCGTTCGAGAAGAACTTGGAAGTGTGGCGCCAGCTGTGGCATGTGTGCGAGCGAAGTGACATCATGGTCCAGATCGTCGACGCGCGTAACCCGCTTTTCTACCGATCCAAGGATCTCGATGTCTACGCCAAGGAAGGCGATAATCCGCGCCGAACGCTCTTGGTGATCAACAAGTCCGACTTCCTTGACGAGCGTCAGCGGTATGTGGAAGAGAAGACACTATTTTGGTGCAACATCGGTGGTAGTTGTTCTAATAGTTGCATGCGTTGTGCGCGCTTGCTTGCTTGTTTTGTCTGTTTGTAGAACGGTGTGGGGCAACTACTTCACGAACGAAAAGATTGAGTTCGTCTTCTTTTCGGCGAAGAACGCGCAGGACGAGATCGACGAGATCGCCAAGGCACAGCGCATTCTTGACCGACAGGAAGAAGCCGAGGGTTCGGCCACTGAGGGGGATGACGAAGAAGAGAATGACGAAGACGCCGCTGTTGAGGAGGAGGCAACTGAGCAAGAGACCGCTGAACCAGTCGCCGCTGTCGAACCCGTTGTTGCTCCAGAAACCGAGTCGGACGAATACAAGAGCCCGTACCCGCTGCTTTCGCGTGTGGAGCTGCTAGAGTACATGGACAACATCGCGACTGAGGTGCTGAAGGAGGTCGGCTTGCGCGTGAAGGACAAGGGACTGATCAAGTTCGGCATGGTCGGTTTCCCGAACGTCGGCAAGAGTTCGGTCATCAACGCGCTGCTCGGCGCGTCCACTTTCCTGCACAAGACCCAGCGCGTGGCTGTCGGCGCGACGCCTGGTAAGACCAAGCACTTCCAAACGCTGATCCTCTCGGACAAGATCATGCTTTGCGATTGCCCCGGTCTGGTGTTCCCGAGTTTCGTCAACTCGAAGGCCGAGATGTACTGCTGCGGCGTGCTCCCAATCTCCCAGCTTCGCGACCATATCGGTGCGTTTGTTTGCTTTATTGCTGATACCTTTTTGACCCGGTTCTAACGATTTGTTTCACAATGTAATGAACTCCAGGACCATGTCAACTGATGTGCTACCGCATCCCAAAACGCGTGTTTGAGCGAACGTATGGCATGAAGATCCCGATCCGCAAGGCGGCGAAGGAGACGGACGTCGTGGAAGTGTATCCGCTGCTCGAGGCGTTCGCTCGCCTCCGAGGCTACAACACTGCAGGCAAGGGCGGTCCGGACACGTCACGTGCGGCGCGCGATCTCCTGCGCGACTACGTGAATGGCAAGCTGCGTTACTGCCACGCGCCGCCAAACGCAGACGAAGACCCGGAGGTATTCGACATCCACTACCTCGCGGTGCAGCAGTTCCCGGACCTGGCGCTGGAGGAGCCCGACGCGACCAGTGGCGACGACGAAGAGAAGGAGTTTGCGGAGGCGGCGCTGGATGAGTCTCTGGACTTTGACCGCGCGGTCACGGAGGACAAGCGCTTGGTGCTGAGCAAGCGCCTGAAGAAGCACGGCAAGAAGGGAAGAAAGGGCCGCGACAAAAACCCATACGAGGACTCGGACATGCCCACGGGCACGTCGGCCGTGCACATCAACCAGGGTGGCAAGAAGCGTACGAACCCGCGTGAGCGATACAACTTGTAGGAAGCCAATGAATGAATGAATCCCTTGATTTTGCAATGAATGAAGCCCAATGCATGCCTTACAGTAGATAGCCTCCCCCCCTTGCATTCCAGTCTTCAAATACTGATTGACACCTTCAAGTGATGATAAATAGATAGCCTTGCCTTTCTTCAAAAATTGACTCCTTCGTTGCATTCATCAATTTTCATTTAAAAAAGGGGGTTCATATACACATGGACAAAAGAAACAGAAACCTACTCTTCCACTTGTGTTGTTGCTGGGTTTGTGCGAGTGTGCGCGCTGTTTTTCTCGTTCTCTCGCTGGTGTGAAATGCCGCAAGAGAGCCCGACTTCCTTCGCCGACTCGCCTGCCGCATTCCGTTCACGCCACCAGGAGATTTCGGCTGGTGTTCGGGGTGGGTTGCACTCTAAATGTCTTGCGAGCTCATCTCAAAGAGCTATCAGCGGCATCTCTGCCGGCTTACTGCTTCTGATCTTCGTCCATCGTCTCTTCGTTATAAGTAAAGCCTGGGAACTGTGCCTTGCTGCGCTGGGTCTCGCTCATCGTCGTGGTCACGACCGAGTCCACTGGCTTCTCGCCCGTGAACTCAATGTCGAAGTTGCTAGTATCAATCGAGCCGAGGCGGTTTGGTGGCTTGAACTCTGGCACCACTTCCTTGCTCATCACCGCTTCCCAGTCAATACCCTTGAAGAACGGGTGCGACTTGATCTCTTCGGCGTCGGTCGGGCCACTACCGAGACGGTCACCGACCTTGCGTGTGAGCAAGCCCGTAAGCAAGTCCTTGGCTTCCGCCGACATGAACGATGGGAATCGCAGAGGCGCGTTGAGGATCTTGTCGTACATGCGCTGCATGTTCTGGTCGTAGAATGGCGGCAGACCGGTGAGCATTTCGTAGATGAGCGTTCCGAGACTCCACCAGTCGACAGCCTTGCCGTGGCCCTTGTTCTCCAAGATCTCAGGCGCCAGGTACTCTGGCGTGCCACAGAAAGTCTTGGTGCCGCCCACAGCGCCAGCACCCGAGACGGCTTCCTTCGAGAGACCGAAATCCGTCAAGCGCAAGTGGCCGTCGAGGTCCAAGAGGATGTTTTCAGGCTTCAGATCTCTGTAAATGATGTCGTGCGAGTGCAACGCCTGCAGCGCCAAGATGATCTCAGCCGCGAACAAGCGCGCCTTCTGCTGCGAGAAACGACGGTCCTTCTTCAGCCAGAAGAACAACTCGCCACCGCCGCAGTAGTCCATGACCAGGTAGAGCTTGTCCGGAGTCTGGAACGCGTACGAAAGACTCGTGAGGAACGGGTGCTTGATGCTCTGCAAGATGCTGCGCTCCGTCTTCGTGTGGAGCAACTGCGAATATGAGCATTGTGCAAAACAAACAAACAAACATGTTAGCATCTGTGGTCATGATTGCAACATAATGGAGAGCAACAGGTGTGCAGGCTTACCTGGTTGCGCTTGATCAAGGCAGCCTTGCGCAGCGTCTTCATGGCGTAGATCTTCTTGGTGTCCTTCTTGCGCACCATCATGACCTTGCCGAAACTGCCCTTGCCGAGCACCTTGAGCAAGTCAAAGTCCTCGATCGTGACCTTGGTCATGGGGCGATCCGCGCCGCCGATCTCCTGGATCGACATCTGCTCCGCTGGACCTGAGTCGTCCTCGCCGTCCGCTATATAAGTGAGACGCACAACACAGAGGGAACGAGGAGACATTCGAACGTTAGGACATCGTTGCACACCAACATCATCTTCAACATCACATCAGTACTTACAATCATGATCGTCAGACGGTGGTGGTGGCGGGTTCTGGCCCTGCGCTGGCGCCGGAGGTGGCGCGCCACCGTACGCGGATGATGGGGCCGCGGGGGCGCTGGCGCCGGCACCGCGCGCCGGGTTGCTGAACTTGAAGCCGCGGTTGTCGCTCTTGACAGGCGGACGCATGCCCTTGGCGGCGCCGCCCTTGGATCCCTTGTTGCCCATGCTTGCTGTCGGAGGAGGTGGTTTTGCTTGCGCTTGCTTGTCTGTCTGCTTGCTGGGTGCCGAGTGAGTCGCTTGCGAAATGGACGAGCGAGTCACGGGGCGAGCGAGTGAAGGAAAGAAGATGAAGACGGCGAGAGAGCGAGTGAGCGAGCGAGGGGGGAGCGTAAGAAAGAGAGGATGTGAGGGACAGTTGCGCCAGTAGGAGAACGAGACGTAGCTAATGGCGCTTGCTTGTGTTTGTGTGAGTTCGCGCTGGCTGCTCTGTCTATCTGCACGCTCTCTATCACTTTCGCCTGCACGTAAAGCGTCGGGCGCGGGCGGGACGGGCGGGCGAGGCTGGAGGGGGTGAAATCACTTGGCGTTTGTATGCGGAGAGGGGGCAGTTCGTTCCGCCGCCTTCCGTCCTGAGCGTGAACTTCACGGTGAAGCGCTCGACCCAACGACGCAGTCGAGGATCGCTCGCTCGCTGGCTCGCAATCGTTTGCTTGGGTTGTTGCTCTGACCGGGTCTTGTCGTGCGCCGAGGACACTTCGCGCAACCTACGCGACCGACCAGAATATACTTAGATTCTATCAATATCAACGACCGACCGACCGCCTTCAAAGAAGGCGTTTCAGCGCGACGTTGCGCGAAGGTCGCTGCAACGGAGAGGGGATCTATTCAGTTCGTGTCGTGGATTGCATCGCGAGGGCAGAAAACGGGACATGATAAAGGACTTCTATTCGAGCAGGTGCGGTACGCGAATCTTTTTTGGGGAGTTTTGGTGAGCAGCCGGCTAGGTTCGCATTTTTCAATGCGAACTTTGAGCGTGTGCGCTGATTTGATTGGCTGAAACGCCAAGCTCGTAACAATCACACATGTGCAAGCGACAGGCCACATAAGCAATACGACGAACCGTATGGTTGCGACTCTCCTTTTGAAAACGATTGGCGACTCGAAATCGGCTTTGCCAGGATTAGTCGATGCTTTCAAAATCCAAGCAACTTGCCAACTTCGGCATTTTCGCATTGTTGCAACCAATTCAATTGCGCGACTGACCTGACAGCAAGTCATGAGCCAGCCAGTGAGGGCTCCGCTTGTGCCAACGCTCGTCGTTGACACAACTCCCCAACTCAACTCAACTGGATGGATCGAAGTCAAACACATCCAGATCACAGCTGTCATGAGCTTCAGTAGCTGAGCTGCACTGCTGATGTGTTGTCATGTGCTTCAAACAATGGCAGATGGATGTACACGAGTTGAAATCGAATTGCTCCAGACTTACTTGACATGGACGGCGCGCTTGCTTGCTCTCGCTCTCTCTCTCTCTCTCTCTCTCGTGTGGCGCCACCGCAATGGAAAGTCCCGCGCGGGCCGCTGCACATACGTTCAGCGAATACTTAACTGGCTTCAAATTCATTGTGTTGCTGCTGCTGATGGAGATTGCGCTCATGTGCGGTTATCACGTTCGGTCGTGCTCATTTCCATCATTGGGCTGTCAGAATGGCGATGCAGTTAGCAGTGCTGCAAGCATCAGGCAGACTGAGCGACTGGAATGAGCTCGAGTTTGCATTTCCAAATCGAGAGCTGAGAGGTGAGGTTGCGAAAGCCAGCGGCTGGCGTTCGCACATTCCTCTCACTTTCGCGTCGACTCTGAGAAGGAATGTGTTTCTGCGGCGTGGATATGCCAGCAACAGCAGAACGCCAATCTAGTGCAAATATGCATGCGCAATTACTGTCTTACACTCCAGAGATAGCTAGCTGGGCACAAAGAGTGTCGCGAAGCAAACTGCCTGCAGGGACCAGGACATCAGAGCGAGGAGCGCATTTCCAGAAATCAATGCCACCTCATGGAGATAAAGAAGATGCAGACCACCGATTTCGCGTCTTCGTTCGACGCACACTCATCCATGTCAATGCAACTGCCGTTCAAACAGTGAAAAGTGATCGAGTTGGCTTGCTGACACGACAAAGATAGTATAACGATCTCGGGCTCGCATCGACCGAGCACCCAGGGTCCACTTGCGCAGGAGTGCTCCGAAACAGTAAGTATAATACAGATTCATTGAGGTCTTTAGAAAAACAGTCAGTTCACGTTTTTACAGCAATAGTATTGCTAAAATAATGTACTGCGGATGAAACAGGATTTCTGTTGCAATATGACCAATAAATGCTATACTACCGTTAGTACTACTTTTCAAATACGGCACTCATCGCTAGAATTTGTGGAAAAGGAAAAACCAACCCTGCATCCATATATTTGGGGCAATGAAGAGTGCATTCCCGCCAAGCAAGTCTTTCGAATAATGCTTTCAGTTGTAAAACATGATTGGAATTCTTTATCTAAGTTCATACTTCCTGTGCAATCTGGCTCGAAATGCTCGAAAATGTATCCATACTAACATCAGTTAAATTAAAGTATTAATATATTATGAGAATTGCGGTTTCTATTATTGGAGGCTCAATATTACTGGTATGTTGACTTATTACTGGGTTTCATGTCGTCCAATATAGTTTTGTTTTGTATTGTCCAAGCCCTGCACTAGCGATAGCATGCTCAAAACTCGCTCCAACCACAAACAAAGCGAAAGGATGTTGGATTGAACTCAAATGACTAAAAGGTGGCAAACCGGGAAGAAAACTTGAAAGGATCGGCAAGTTGAGAACGGTAAGTTCGAGACTGTGATACAAAAATCGCATACAGTGGTGAATTCAGTTATTAGGGGCATCAACATTTGTGTGTAAGAGTCAAATCCGCATATAAGAGCAAGAGCTTACCTCCTGGTATGTCAGGATACACACACAGAGGCCCGCTGACGTGTGCGCTACGTCGATGTATCTCAAGGTCGACGAAGCTGGGCAGCCAGGAAAGAAGAGAGTCTACACAACATGATAGTCGTGAAGAGTAAGAGAGCTGGATTCCCAATCCGATGCGAAGAGGATCTTGAGGCGCTTGCTTAGAGCAGAGCGGCCGAGCCGACCTTCCGCGCCGAGATGGACATCCTGTGAACGCCCTTGAGGCAGGCTGCAGCGAGAAATGTGGTCTCGTCGATCATTATGGAGCGCATGACAAGTTGAGTGGCAAGTTGAGTGGTTGGACCGGAGTGAATTCAGGAAGAGGGCTTGGTGTCTTGGTGTCGACCACGAAGCACAGGTCTTGATTGTACACCATTGCTCAATCGGTTTCGTGAAAAGGCCAAAATCTTTCATACAAAGGCCAAAACCATTCATAATACCCGTCTAAAACGAAAAAACGGGTTTGAACAATTTTGAAAGTGTATTGTATCAGTTTTGCACAATTTCAACTTTAAATGAACAAAATCGAAAGCCACCAGTACTGTACACTAGTTTCTCCATTTGCGCTCCAGTTTTTGCCGCCAAATTGGTGTTTTCGCTGGTGACGAAGGTGCGATCATAGAGCACTGTTGTCCTGCATTTGCGCGCCAACTTTTCCCGCTAAACGAACGCTTTCGCTGGCCGCAGGCCCTCAATATATTGCTGTCTTGCCTTTTTCCTTGCGCTCATTTCCACTTTCGCTACCAAGATGCCAAGGCTCTCTGTTTACCAGCGCTGCACTTCTGCAACCCGACTTCACGTCGTCCAAGCAGCACGCGATGGGCGCGACTGACGAGCTCTGGCCGCGGCGAACGGCGTGAACCCCAACACTGTGACCACGTGGGTCACACGTGACGACGCGCCCCCGGTCGGGACTCTGCGCACGGGTGGGCGCCTGCGCTTGCTCGAGCAGCCACACTTGAACCACCTCGAGCGCTTGCTTGCTGACAACTGCCTGCTGTCGCTCGAGCAGATGGCGACGTCCCTGGACCGAGAGTTCGGCCTGTCCGTGTCGCGCCAGACGGTGGGGAGAGCGATCGACGGCCTTGGCTACTCGCTCAAGGCGACGCATCTCGAGAAAGACGCCATGAACACGCTGCGCAACAAGGAGAAGCGCAAGGACTTTCTGCTGAAGCTCCTGGAATACCAAGCGGCTGGTAAACATATATTCTACATGGACGAGACGAATATCAACCTGTGGTGCAGCCGTGGCCGCGGATGGAGCAAGAAAGGGCGCCGCGCTATCAAGCTCGCTGTCGTGTTGCGCGGACGCAACATGCACGTGATCGCATGCATTGAAAGGGACGGCATCGGGCATTGGGAACACCAGTTCGACTCGTTCAAGAAGCCCGAGTGCCAGGCGTTCGTCCGCCGCGTCTTTGACCAGCTGCGCCTTTCCTGTGATCTGGCAGATGTGGTGCTGGTCGTTGACAACGCCCCGTGTCATCCAGTCGTCGAGGACGTGCTGTGCGATGTACAGTACAGCGCCGCAACTACCCTGCGATTTGGCTCCTATTCGCCGATGCTGAGCCCGATCGAGAACGTGTTCTCTGCGTTCAAGAGCCAAGTCAAATCGTTTTTGGCGCGGAGCAGGCGGGAGATTGTGAGCACGCCACATGGCGTTACGCAGGTTTCGCACCGCAGCGGATTTCTCGTGCGCGCAACTGAGCGTTACTTTCCAGCCGTCGCAATTCCTGCTCTGTGCCGTTCGTGCACTGCGCACACTATCCGCTTTCATGGCGCTGTGCTCATGTTAGCAGATGTCGCGGTCGACGAGTGATTCGTTGCTTTTTTACGCTGGCGGTTTTTTTCACTGGTGTGGTTGGGTTTTCGTCAGCACGTTCTCTTTTTTCATGGTGCGCATAATATCAGTCGTATTCGTTTCTTCCAATTATGCATTGTTGAAGTTATTAATTATTAGAGGTTCGACAAATGGTTTTGGCCTTTACATGAAAGGTTTTGGCCTTTTCATGAAACCAATTGAGCAATGGTGTAGAAATTTGTGCGCTTTGGAATAGACATTTACTTAAGTACACTCTTTTACAAACAAAGAACTTGGCAAGCTTGGAACCAGTTACCCACAGAAACTATAAACCTTGGGGGTTGGTTTCTCAGTCTTGTTTCTCGAGCATGAAAAAGTGTGAAAAACCACACGTAATTGCTGCTCAAGGTCTCAAAGATCTAAAAGATCTTTATTAGTGGCTAAATTTTCTACAATAAAGCCTCTTGTTTGTGTATTTTCTGTCGGTGACGCGTCAAGGTGACAAGCCCGCATCACTTGAATTAACTTAATAAATGGCATCTTTTAACAATTAGGAATAACAGTACAAAAATTCTCAATACCTTTTTAATTTTTTTGAAAAGGGCAGTGTCAATCGATTTAAAGAGGTGGATAGGATTCGAGGGATAATTTTCTATTTGGAGGATCCACATTTAAGGTTTCCGAGATTTGCTCACTCACCTCAATTAGCAGACCCCTTATCTAGAGATTTATATGTACGACTCGGAGAGTTACTGTCCACTTGAGCAAATCTCTGCTCAGATCCGTCATAACATATAACCTTTTAGATAAAATATATCTTACAAAACCTGTCGTTTTTACTGCACATAAAAATATAGAGTAACTGCTAGCGATCCGTCATAGACCACACATTGAAGTGAGCAGGTAATCTTGAACTGCTGCCTTCTGAGCTCAGGAAGAGAAATTGGCGTAAGTACGCACGTCGACGATTTATTTGCACCTGAGAGAACACTCAGCCCATAAAGGTGATCTGTGTTCTCCCAGGCACTCTGTGTTCTCTCAAGTATCCTCCTGAAAGTCTCATAAACTTGACCAGGAATCGATTCAAATCGGTCGTGTAGATTTGACTCAGTTTTATATAAAAATGTGTCAACATTCACTACTTCCATCTCCACCACGAACTGCCCAATGAGGAAACGAGCGCAAACAACGGGGTATTTAGTGCACGCGGTGTGGCGTGCTTTCCCTGCCTACTGAGCAACTCGAGTTTGCATTTCGAAAATTGAGCTGGTTGAAAGGTGAGTGGGCGGGCGTACAGCACTTTCCGCTCACTTTTTTTTCCGCGCCAAATCTGAGAAGGAATCTACTTGGCTTGCGTGGGAGACAACCAGGAGCACACACATTCGCTTGGGCTTACAGTGCTGCCGTTTCTTCCGATTCAATGCAGAGCCAGTAGTCAACAGTCTTAGCAACCGCCTCTGGACACGCTCCAGGACATCAATGTGAGCGCATTTACAGATAGTACACACCCTAACAAAGAAGCGCAATTTGCATCTTCCTTCTGTCATTCATTCAAACAGTATAGTATGAAGAGATCGAGCTGGACTGGTGCAGCCTTTAGTGATCGAGACGGATCGCTGGCTTCCAATCCACGCTATCAACCAGCCAGCAATCGCGCTTCGGTGGGAAAATGAGTGACTGCTGCAGATTTGCGAGTGTGTCTGTGCTGGTGCATGAGCAAATCAGAACACCTCCGAAACCCAAGCAGCAAACCAGTCCCAGCCCACCAAGCGTGAGACCGCCGCGTCATCGGTGCACGTGTCTCATTCTGGCGCTCGTCCGCCAATCCGATCGCTCCACCTGGCCACCTCGCCTCCGTGTCAAAGCAGAAGATCCGTTCGAAATCTGGGGTCGCCAACTCCACCAGATCTGGCGTCACGCACACCAGATAGATCTTCCTCGCGGCATTTTGGTGTATCTTTTCCCATTCTTAAAAATGAATCAGCGAGCTTCTTCTTTACGACATCCCTCTTTTGCCTACGCGCTCGTGATCATTGAGCTCTTCTTGCGTGCGCTCTCGGACACTCCAATGAGTGACCGGGACCCCTTTGTGCTGGCGTGACAAGCACTCGCTCACTCACTCACGTGCCAAATATCGAAGCAGGGAAGGAAACTGGGAATCTTGAGCCATCAAATGCGTTCCAAAGCGTCCCCACACAGAACAGAATCGACCCATTCTTGAAACGGGACAACAGGTCACGCCCAGCTCGCTTCAACCATTCATTTGTACCTTCTATTTTTAAGATAAAATTAGCAGCTTCATTCTTCATTCCGCCCACCACCTGCAGTCCCTTTCCCTCCATCGATGAGATCGTCGCATCACCGCCACGCATTCTCGAGAGGCCACGTCCTCGCTGTCACATCGTACTTGAACGGAGTGACACGCTACTGCACTGATCCCGCTCAAGTATTGTTTTTGTAGCAGAATTTACTCAACCGAGAGGTTTCAGTAATCTTTACCTTGCTGGATTTCTAGGGTTGGCGGCTAGTCGGTGCCAGGTGTGACACGTGCGGTGACCAACGGGGGCAGTAGTGTATTGACGGCTGGTTGAATTTTCAACTGCTTACTCTACTTGGGATTGCGAGCTTGAGCTCTCCTCTGTTTGCGAGCGCCCTCTGCTCTGCGCTGGCCCTCGCGGTATACTCAATCCCAGTCAAAATGCGCGCCACAACCGCAACCACGGAGAAGAAGAGAACAAGAAGCAAACTCACACAAGAAGCCAAACCAAAAGCAAACCACATCCGCCCGTCCATCAGTCGATCGACGCGCCAGAGCACACACACACGTGCACACCCCAGATCCGGACGCCCACAACCCAACCGGCAACCCGCGCAAGAGATGAAAGACGTCGCGATGCAGCAGTCCCCAGCCGCGATGACGCAGGCGACGCACCTCGGCGGCGGCGGCGTGGCAGTGACGACCACCGTGTCGCCGTCGTCTGGCGCGACTTCTGCTTCGGTGGGAACAGCCACAGGCGCGAATGCTCACGGCCTCTTATCGAGTAACAACAACAACAATGGGATTTTGCAGCTCGCCGCGCATGACATGGGCACACCCGCGGACGTCGCCGCCGAGATGGAGCTGCTCCACGCCACGAACCGCGACATGTTTTCCTGGCTGCTGTTTAACTCGGAGAACATGAGTGCGCCGAACTCGCTCGGCGGCGCGGGGAGCGGCGGCCTCGATGACCCCTTCCGAATGCTGGGCGGTCCGGACGACGCCGCCAGCAGCTTGCCAATGGCGTTCTTGGCGCACTCGTCGCCGCTGATCCAGTCCAACACGGCCCCAGCGACGGTCGATCCGCTCCAGAACCACCACAACAACCACCACTCGGTCGCGTCGGCGCTTGCCAGTAACAATGGTCTCGCGACTGCTACGGCAGCAGCGGGATCCCTCCAGGTCTCTGTTCAGATGGGTACGGGCAACGGATCGGCGGACAAGTTGGCGGTTGCCGCAAAGCGCCGCGGCAAGAAGCGCATGAATGATTCCCCTGTCGCCGGAACTCCGCGAACATCTGCTGGTGCATCAGCACTATCTGCTGCCGTGGCGACGACGACGACGACGACGACGACGACGGCTGCACCAGCAACAAAGAAGCAGCTCACTGGCAAGGAGAACCTCAATGGCACGCCGATGTCGGCGACTCAAGAAGGACTGCTGCGCCACCTGGAGTCGGCGAACAATGCGCTTGCCCAGAAGCGTCAGTCGTCTGGAGGAGTGAATCCGTCGTCCGTGAGCCTTGCGGGTGGCTTGTCGACTCCCAAGATGGAGAGAGCGTCCAGCAGTGGAAGTGACGACACGCTGACGTCGATCCAGCGCAAGCAGAAGCTGGAGCGCAACCGCGAATCGGCGCGCGAGTGCCGTCGCCGCAAGCGTGAACACATCCTTGGTGTCGAGGAGCGCTGCCGCCAGTTGGAGCGTGAGAACATGGAGCTGCGCGGCCAGTTGAAAGCGGGCAAAGAAGCCATGAAGCAAGAAGAGAAGGAGAAGAACCGTGTGTGTGAAGAGCTAGAGCAGATGATCCAGCGCGGCGCCTCGGAGAAAGAGCTGGCGGAAAAGATTGACAACTTCAAAGAGCAGTACTCGGACTACGGTCACGGACGGCGCTCGGCGTTGAGCTACCACTTGCATCAGATCGAGCGGTTGCTCCTGCCGACGCAGGTCACGAAGATGTGCATCTGGGCGTTACGCCAAGACGATAGTTTCTGGCAGGATGAGGAAGATGAGACCAGTTTGCCCGTGATTCTCGCCAAGGAGCTGGGATTGACCGAGGAGCAGAAGAAGAAGATTCAGCAGCAGAGGTGCGTTAGCTTTTGTTTGTCGCTATCCGGGTGTGAGCGAATCTTGTGATGCTGATTTTTATTGTTTGTGTCCTGTAAAAAAACAGAGGGTCGATCTCGCTGATCTGCCAGAACTTGAAGAACGCGCTGTCGCTCCTGGACGAGCTGAAGATCGAAGTGATCCAGAAGAACACGACGCTAGACATGGAAATGGACAAGCTCCAGAACATTTTGACGCCGACACAACGCGCTAAAGTACGTATTTAGGTTGATGCAACAGGTCGGTCACATTTGATGATCATCTAATTTGTTGTTTTGTGCTCTCTCAATGCGTTTATCACAGTTTATCGTGTGGGTGACCAACAACCAGGCGTGCATGCATCTCCTGAACAAATTGTGGCGAAGCGTGTTATAATCTTCCCCTTTATCCGACGGATACACTGGGTATCTCCTCCCTCTCGTGCCGCCAGCGAGCTCTCCATCTTGCTTTGCCTTGCCTTGGCAAGTACCAGGTTGTGATGGATTCACGGATGCAGCAGATAAAGCAGAGCAAAAGCGTGAGCGAAGTGAATGAAGGAGGAAGACCGACAATTGACCGAGGTTGTGGAGGCATTCAGATCCATCATTTTGGCAAGTGCGTGCTTTTATTTTTTATTTGTATAGAAAATAGTTGTGGTTTCTCTGGCGCTGTGCTTTGTGTTCGTTCATTCATCTTCTCTTGGTTTTCTGCAAAAAGCTCACGACAGACTGGGGTGGCTTCATACTTCCTCGGCATTTGTTTTGGTGCTTTTCTTGTGGTTTTCTATCCTATTCGTCTCTGTTTGGTGTCGTCCTTGCAACATCGCGACCCTTTCATTTTATACTTGGTGTTCATTCTTTGGCTTCAGAACGGAGATCTCGTTTTTGTGTTGGTGCTGTCAGGAATGCATCATCGTACCAGTGCTTGAAAAACTGATTCGTTGAGCGCCATGCACTGCTTTGCTGTCGTTGATAAAACTCTCCTCAGCTCACTTGCTCGCTCACTTTTGGTCCAGGAGACTGCGGCGCATCTTCTTCATGTGGTTGTTCCACTGCTCTGCGTTCGGATTCGTCAGGCGGTACTGCAGCTCTTCCTCCGAGATCGCCTCCGCCATGTTCACGAGCGACCCGAGCACCGTGCGAATGTAGTTCGCCGTGTC
This sequence comes from Globisporangium irregulare, assembly GCA_038051095.1. Lineage (NCBI taxonomy): Eukaryota > Oomycota > Peronosporomycetes > Pythiales > Pythiaceae > Globisporangium > Globisporangium irregulare. The sequence continues at coordinate 23,674 of JALBZZ010000173.1, forward strand.
CTTGTCAGGACGCGCGCACTTGTAGTTCCAGAATCCTTTGTCGGCGTTGAAGCCAAATTCGAGGATCGCCGAGCGGCTGGGCGTGCGCATGAGGATCTTCTGCACCACGGGCACGTCCTTCGGGTCCAGCACGACGATCGAGTCGAGCTCAATGTGCGAGTTCCGCGGCCCGCCACATGTGAGCGCGATCGAGTTGTTCTCGCTCAGCTGCGCGAGGAAGTCCACAGTGATCAGGTCCGACCACTTCCACTTGAGGTACTCCTTGTGCGTGTTCGGCACGTACGGCGTGTTAGGGCAAAACACAATGCCGTCCGTATAGTGCGTGCGCTTGTCGTCGCTGTAGATGCGACCGAGGCTCTGGTCGCGCTTCTGCACGCGCTGGATCTGGCGGAACACGTCCGTGATGTGGCGCACGGGCACCCATCGCTTGCGCAGAATTGGCAGCACGGCGTGACGATTGATGTTCATATCGCGGATGCCAGCAGCGTACGGTCCACTATAGATATATCCATTACAAGGCGAGATAAAGGATAGGATGCGTTAGTAAGCTGAGCGTAAAAGCGTGTACACCAAGCACTGTAACGATGTCGACCAATACTCACTCGTCAGACAAGAAATCGTTGAGAATAGTCAGGCGGTCCGTGAAGGGCTTGTCCACGTGCGAGTCCTCGGCCGATGTGCCCGTGGCGATGATGTCGAACGCCATAAACACATAACGCTTTTCCTTTTGATGAAGCTGCACAACATAGCAAAGCGGCAATGCCACGTTTTTGGATGTCAGATACAATTATGCCTCATAGATGCCAGCCAATCAATCAGATCAGAGCACACCACGTACCACAAACTCTCCGTCCAGGACCGTTCCTTCCGGCAGCAGCAGGTTGAGCAATTCCAGCCCGGACGTCGTGAACGCCGAGTTCGATCGATCTACCAGCACGGTCGTCCCACCCGCGACCACCAGGAAATACCGCACGCCATCCGTCTTCTCCGAGACGTAGTACTCGCGCGTCTTCACGAGCGGGATGTGCCAGCGCGCAAAACCCACAGGCATTGTCCCGCTGAACTTGCCGCGCACGCCCAGGCGCAGCTGGTACGCGTTCTGCACCTCCGTGGCCGCGGGGAAGTCCCAGTTGGTCTTGTACGCCTGGCCGGCATTCGGCATGAAGTACTTGACCATTTTCCACAAGTGCGATGCAGTCATCGTCGCGCTGCGCCAGCTCTGCCCATTGTCGTCCGGCTGCTTGAGCCACTCGTGTACTACGGTCTGGTTCAGTTCGAGCTCGACCTCGAACGACCGCTTGTTCGTGTTCTCCTCCATCACTTTCGTCAGATCGATGCGGAGCTCCTTGCCGATCGCAGATGTGCGGTCTTTGTGGCGGATGCTCTCAGCAGCGGGCATCTCCGCAAGCCCGCCCTGCAGGTCACGCTGCGGGAATTCGCACGAGATCGACACGCGGCAGTCGTACTGGCAGTGCGGCAGGAAGATGTCGATCGAGCCCAGACGCTCTTTCACTTGAATCTGCGGCGCGCTGCGTGCACCGGTCTTCAAGTCGACCTCTTCGATGATGCGCTTCGACTGCGGCATGCTATGCACGACAGTCTTCTCCAGATGCTCTGAGAAGCCATCGCCCTTGAGCAGATACTCAAGTCCCTTCGCAAACGCCGGGTACTCACTCTCCGTCACGCCCGGCACGAACTTGGCCCCCACGCCTTTCATCTGGTCGTCTGAAAGCACGACCGCAGCGTCCACGCCTTCCTGGGAAGGGCGGCAGCGCGCGTCCTGCAGGCACGACGTGATCTTGCCGAAGCGCAGCTCGACTTCAATCTCCGAACCAAAGCCTTTCTCGTCCATGGTCGCGCGCATATCCTGGAGGAACTGCGCGATGGCGACGTCGGGGGCGATCGACTTGCCGTCCACCGAGACCGCCTGTCCCCTGCCGGCCGTGAGCTGCGCCACCTGCGCCTCGGCGCGTCTCGCTGATTGCGTGGATTCGTTGGTGCGGGAGAGCGACGAGAGCATGTTGCCCAGCAAACCGCCGCCGCCACCGTTGGACATGCTGGAGTGCGGGCGCTTCGACATGCTTCTTGCTCTGTCGGATGTGTATGCAGTTGTAACACAGCTAGACAGGCGCGGTGGATGGATGGGTCGCTAGAGAGAGAGAGAGAGATAGGAAGAAGGTGCTGCCAAACTCACGCGCTTTAATCTCGCGTGGCTCCGACCTCTCGAATGCTTTTGTGTGTGTGAAAAAAATAACACAAAAAGGGAGACGCACTGAAAGAGACACAATAGACTGAGCTGGTGTGAAATTGGCGAGGGACGCAAAAGCACGAGACCTGTCGAAGAGGATACCTAAGAGGATATGCTAAAAGAAGGGACTGATGAAGGCAAGATACAGGCTGCAGCATGCAGCATGCAGCATGCAGTGGAACTGAGTGAGCAAAGATGCCTCCTCAGTCTCGACAATGCTGGCTGGCTGTAAACGACGGACGTATCGACACTGCCCGCGCCATTGTCGATCGATCAATGGGCGTTGTTGCACCACTTCGACTAAGAAAGCAGGCGCCGCTGTATCCGCCTCTGAAGCAAATGGACGAGCTCTCATCGCGCTCTTGAAAAGTTCCCAGCATCGCAGCCAATCAACGTTTCCTCGAATCTCAATGTTGGAATTCGCTGAGCGAATCTTTTGAGAGCAGATTCCAGTGCTCGAGACTGCGGGGGGGGAGAACAAACAATTCAGTGCTGATTGGTATACCAAGCCAGACACACTTTACTGACTGGTGTGTGGAGCTTGTGAAGCCTGCATTGCTGCTTTCTTCTCACTCCATGTGCGCGAATGCGTGGCGAGCGAATGGATACACTGAGCCTTTCAACGGAGTGTTCATTCTCATGGATTTCACACGCTTTACAGTATTCAGGAAGGATTGCAACGGAGACACAACAGACCAAAAAGTAGCCATATCCATCACACCCGCACCTAACTAAACGATTTGAGACTTGATTCATGAAATACTATCCATCAAAGGTGGCTACAGCAGCGCGTTCGGGCATTGAAACAACCTGCCTGGGCTGGAAGGCTCCAAGTGGAGCTGACTGCGCTTTTGACTCCGCCTATCCAGGTAACCACACGCCCCGAACCAATTCTCAGACACATCAACGGCGCCGCTCACTCCACGCTCGAAGGATCGCACAACCAGACGATCCTGTGGACAAGCGAATGCTCTCCGCAGATCTCGTCTCTTTGCGTCAGCTCCCGCCTTCATGCCTCGTACTCTCTCCTAAGAGCTCCCGAACAAGCAAGATGCGCTTGCTTGATCCAACGAGTAGGCGACGTGGAGAGATCGTAGCCTTCAACTTCAAGACGTCTGCTCCTTCTCTGGGGTCTCTTCATCTCCGTCCGCAGTCTGCATTCGCGTGCATGGTGCGCACGAGTGCGTCCGCGAGATCACCAACAGGCGCCACGCGTTCAGCGAGAGGGCAGGCAAGCGGGCAGTCACACCAAGCACCACGACGCGGTCTTCGGGCAGCCGGCGCGGAGGCCATGCCATCATGCCCCACGTCTGGTTTCGCTGGGCGGGAATCGTTGCGTTGCATGGAGTTGGTGATGACACGCACTCTATGCTCGGAATAGCATTGCTGCTCATTTTCAGCCAGGTATAGTGAATCCAAGATGTCCACTCGCAAATCCACGTGGGCTCGTCCAACGCCAAAATCAAGATTCCCGCGAAATCTTGAAAAATCTTGATTTTTACTGTTGAAACGCCTACCCCCTTTCAGGAATTAAACCTGTGCAATACAATACTCGCTTTTCTCATGCTGCGTGGATACAGCTACATTTTGGAGCTGCACTCAGGGAACTTGTTAACGGCAAGCCTTGCTTGGGAAAGGTAGTGCGCCTGTGTTTCTGTGTGGCTCCACGCTGTGCCGTAGAATGCGCTAATGACACAATCTAGCATGTGAATTTATCCTCTTTCGTGTCAGAAATGAGCTATATAGACTCCCCGAGGTTTTCCGCGTGGGTATTTTTTGGCTGCTTTGTCCCATAGCGTACGTAGGCTTGTGGGTGGTGCGTAGATGGGACGGGCAAAAAAAAAGCAAGCTGCAACCGCCCCTCTTCGAAAAGATCACAAAGGGTGCGTGGGCGGGGGGGTTCGAGCCTCGCTCACTCGCTGGATCTCTCCGAGGAGCTCATTTCCCAATTTGGCCGCCGACAAGCAGAAGAAGACCGCCCGATCGATCATCTTCCGCTTCGCTTCGCCCCGCTTCGCCCGCCGCCACCTCCTCCCCCCTTCACCCCTTCTCCGCGCCCCCACCATGGCGCAGTTTGCCCCCTTCCGCGCCAAGATGCAGGCGGCCGGCCTCAGCGACGCCGCCATCAAGGCTTTCGAGTACTCGTACGAGGCGCTCGTGAGCGGCGAGAGCGGCATGATCACGGAGGATTCGATCACGCCTTCGGACGACATTGTGTACCTTGAGGGTCGCGCCGGAAGCATCCGTGAGTCGATCAAGGCCGACCCGAGCCTCTTGAAGGAGACCGTTGTGCTCAAGTTGAACGGCGGCCTCGGCACGAGCATGGGTCTGGACAAGGCCAAGTCGCTGCTCAACGTCAAGGGCGACGACACGTTCCTCGACATCATGGCCAAGCAGGTGACCGAGCTCCGCTCCACCTACCAGTCGAATGTGCGCTTCGTGCTCATGAACAGCTTCAGCACGAGCGCCGACACGCTGGACTACCTCGCCAAGTACCCTGAGCTGGTGGAAGACCCAGAGCTGGAGCTGCTCCAGAACAAGGTGCCAAAGGTGGACGCTGCCACGATGGAGCCAGCCACGCTCGAGTCGAACCCGTCCAAGGAGTGGTGCCCACCAGGTCATGGTGACCTGTACCCGTCGCTCGCCGGCTCGGGCAAGCTCGACAAGTTGCTCGCCCAGGGCATCAAGTACATGTTCGTGTCCAACTCAGACAACCTCGGCGCGTCCCTAGACTTGGAGCTCTTGACCTACTTTGCGCAGTCGGGCAAGCCATTCTTGATGGAGTGCTGCGAGCGCACGGAGAATGACAAGAAGGGCGGCCACTTGGCCACGCGCAAGTCGGACAACCGCTTGATCTTGCGCGAGTCCGCGCAGTGCGCCTCGGAGGACGAAGGCGACTTCCAGAACATCAACAAGCACCGCTACTTCAACACGAACAACCTGTGGATCCGCCTCGACAAGCTCGCGGAAGAGCTCCAGAAGCAGGGTGGCGTGATCCGTCTGCCGATGATCAAGAACTCGAAGACCGTCGACCCTAAGGACTCGAGCTCCACGCCAGTGTTCCAGCTGGAGACGGCCATGGGTGCCGCCATTGAGTGCTTCGACGGCGCCGGCGCGGTGTGCGTGCCTCGCACGCGTTTCGCGCCAGTGAAGAAGTGCGACGACCTGTTGCTGCTCCGCTCGGACGCGTACATCATCACGGAGGACCAGCGCCCCGTGCTCGCGCCAGAGCGCAACAACACCGCGCCAGTGATCAACTTGGACGGCAAGCAGTTCAAGCTCGTGCAGCAGCTGGAAGCGGCGCTCCGCGGCAACGTGCCATCGCTCATCAAGTGCGATCGCCTGAAGGTCACGGGTAACGTCGGCTTTGCGCCGGGCGTCGTCTTTGAAGGCTCAGTGACCGTCGTGAACAACAGCTCAGAGCAGAAGACCGTTCTCACGGGGGTGTACAAGGACACGACGATCGATTTGAGCGAGCAGAAGGGACTCGGCGCGCTCAAGGTCTCGTCGGTGAAGACTGCGCCGATCAAGGACCAGAAGCCTGGTACTTCGGGCCTGCGCAAGAAGACCAAGACCTTCATGGAGGGCCACTACCTGCACAACTTTGTGCAGTCGGTGTTCGATGCGCTGCCGACCAAGGACGTGCAGGGCGGCACCCTGGTGGTCTCGGGCGACGGTCGCTACTTCAACAAGGACGCGATCCAGATCATCGCGAAGATCGCGGTCGCGGCGGGCGTTGACCGTCTATGGATCGGTCAGAACGGTCTGTTGAGCACGCCGGCGACGTCGGCGGTGATCCGCGAGCGCGAGGGTGGCAGCGTCGCGTTCGGTGCGTTCATCCTGAGCGCGAGCCACAACCCGGGCGGCCCAGATGAGGACTTTGGCATCAAGTACAACTGTGAGAACGGTGGCCCGGCGCCGGAGAAGGTCACTGACGAGATCTTCAACATCACGAAGACCATCTCGACGATCAACATCGCGCAGGGTTTCCCGACGATCGACACGAGCAAGATCGGCAAGACGCAGGTGACGGCGGACGACGGCAGCCGCACGGTGGTGGTCGAAGTGTTCGACGCCGCGGAGGATCACGTCGCGCTCCTGAAGAAGATCTTTGACTTTGAAGCGATCAAGAAGCTCATCGCGCGCGACGACTTCAGCTTCGTGTTCGACTCGATGTGGGGCGTGCAGGGTCCATACGCGCACCGCGTGTTCGTAGAAGAGCTCGGCGCGTCGGCGTCGAGTCTGATCAACAACACACCAAAGGAGGACTTCAACGGCGGCCACGCCGACCCGAACCTCACGTACGCCAAGGAGTTGATCAAGCTCCTAGGCGTGGATAGCAAGGGCATGCCTGTGTACGGCCAGACGTCGGAGCCACCAGCGTTTGGCGCGGCGTGGGACGGCGACGCCGACCGCAACATGATCCTGGGCTCGCGCTTCTTCGTGACGCCGTCGGACTCGCTGGCGATCATTGCGGCGAACGCGCACGTGATTCCGTTCTTCCAGAAGAAGGGTCTGCGTGGTGTCGCGCGCTCGATGCCAACGAGCGGTGCGGTGGACCTCGTCGCGAAGAAGCTCGGCATCGCGCTCTTTGAAGTGCCGACGGGCTGGAAGTTCTTTGGCAACCTCATGGACTCGAAGGAGATCTATGGCAAGGAGGACTACACGCCGTTCATCTGCGGCGAAGAGAGCTTCGGCACAGGCTCAAACCACGTGCGCGAGAAGGACGGCATGTGGGCGGTGCTCGCGTGGTTGTCGATCCTGGCGGCCAAGCAGACCCCTGGTGCGCCGCTCGTGAGCGTCGAGGACATTGTCAAGAGCCACTGGGCCGAGTACGGCCGCAACTACTACTGCCGCTACGACTACGAGAACGTAGACAAGGCCGGCGCGGAGGCCATGTTTGCCGCCATGACCAAATTTGACGGCGTCGTGGGCAAGGAGATCAACGGCTTCACGATCAAGATCGCGGACGAGTTCACGTACTTGGACCCGGTGGACGGCAGCGTGTCGGCACACCAGGGGATCCGCTACATCTTTGAGGACGGCTCGCGCGTGATCTTCCGCCTGTCGGGCACGGGCGTCGCCGGCGCCACGGTGCGTATGTACATTGAAAAGTACGAGGCGCCGAGCGGCAACCTGAGCCAGGACGCCGCCACCGCGCTCGCACCGCTCATCGATGTGGGCTTGAAGCTCTCGGATCTGGCGAACGCCACGGGTCGCAACGCGCCAACCGTCATCACTTAAGCGAGCGAGCGAACAAGCGTCTGCTGAGGATGTTGTAGTTAGTGTATGAATTCGCATTTTAGCATCGTGAATCGCATCAAACCCATGCGCATATACAGCAGGGAAAATCTAAAACAAAAATGGAATTTGTATATGAGCACATTTGCGAACAGCCTGCCTGCCCTTCATCCTCGCTGTGCCTGCTTGTGTAATGCCGCAAGCATCAATCAATAAGCAGGTACGCGGATGCGACGTGGCCACTGACGATCTGCTTGCTGATGGGCATCCCTATGCCGAACGCGCGACTCAGCTTCTCTGGTGAACGCTTCACGCATTCTCTCCCCTTTGTCGTCCGTTCATATCGCCACGCACGCATGCGAGATCTTGCGTGTTGGCTGCTGCCTGTGGGTTTTGATACCAAATGAGCTCTGGGTATCAAAAACTTGATCCTGTTACCAACTTGCTTGATACTTTGGTACCAGCTCAAACAGACCAAAAAGCACACACGAGCCAAAAAAGCAAACAGTAGCAGCAATAGATAAGACACAATAATGGCGGCGCAGCAAGTGGTGCTCGCGCGCGAATGCGAGTACCGCGTAGAGATCGGCGCGCAGAGCGAGCTGAAGCTGAAGCTCAAAAGCGGTTCGGCCGAGCTCTTCGGCGTGGAGCTCGCGATCGACCACGAATACACGCTGCGCGACAAGAAGCTCGCGGTGTTCACGTGGTACGGCTGCACGCTCGAGGTGTCGGGGCCGGCGCCGGACGTGGCGTACTCGTCCGAGGAGACACCCATGAGCAGCTACCTGAACATCCACTCGCAGCTGCAGCGGCGCCGCGAGTTGGCGGTTGCGAAGCGCTCGGCCGGTCCGCGCGTACTAGTGGCTGGTCCCGTGGACGCCGGCAAGTCCACGCTCACGCAGATCCTGCTCAACTACGCGCTGCGTCTGGGCGAGAAGCCGACGTTCGTGGATTTGGACGTCGGCCAGGGCAGTCTGAGCGTGCCTGGCACGATCGCAGCGTCGCCGCTGGATATGAACTCGATCAGCGTTGAGGTAAGAGAGCGACAGAGGGAGACACGCATGTGGTTGTTAAGTGTGTGGGAAGAGATGACTAAGAGCGACGTACGCATGTTTGTCTGCCTTGTTTGTTGTGTGCATTATTATAGGAAGAGTTTGTGCTGACGAACCCGCTGGTGTACTTCTTTGGTCACGCGTCCATGTCAGAGAACTCGGAGCTCTTCCGCCACCAGCTCCAGCAGCTCGCGTCCACTGTCAAGCGGCGCATGGCGAGCGACGCCGAAGGTGTGATCCTGTCTATCTATCTACTCAGTGGCTCCGCCTGCCTTCTTGCTGACTCTGATGATAGTGTATCTGACGCCTTTTCTATCGCATATCTCCCTCACTAGTCAACGCGTCTGGCTGCGTGATCAACACGTGCGGGTGGGTCGACGGCCTGGGCTACGACCTGCTCGTCGAGTCCATCAACGCGTTCGAGGTGGACGTGGTGCTCGTGATCGGCCAGGACCGGCTCTTCAGCCGTCTGCAAAGCTCGCTTTCTAGCACGGACCCGAACCTCTCGATCGTCAAGCTCGCGCGCTCGGGCGGTGTCGTGCCGCTCAACAGCAAGCACCGCTCGGCGCGGCGTCTCGCGCGCGTGCGCGAGTATTTTTACGGCGCGCACTCGCTCGCACTCGCTGTGCCCACCCACTCGCCGTGCATCACCGAGGTCTCGTTTGACGAAGTGGACTTCTTCGCGTTTAAAGGTGAGCTATTGGTCTAGGGCCTTGGTTGCTTGGGCTTGTGTGGCTCCTATTAATTCCCACTCGTTCGTGCATGACTCTAGATATGAAAGTGTCGGACGTGATGCTCCCCGTGGGGCAGACCGAGGACAAGCTCGACCGGCTGCGCGTCGTGAAGCTCGAGAAGACCCAGGAGCTCACGCACTCGATCGCCGCTGTGGCCCACGCCAAGCGCACACAGGACCGCGAGGCCGCGTCCACGTCATCGTTTGCGTCAACCGCCGACCACTCGTGGCTGCTGGGTTCCCCGGCCGCCGGCTTCGTGTTCATGTGAGTTGTTGTGCTGCGTTGTGTCTGCATAGAGGTGAATAGTTGACTGACTGTCTCATCACTGACGCCTGATTTGTTTTGCTGATGCTATTATTTGGCTGCTGTGCAGTAAGGAAGTGCGCGAAGACGAGAAGAAGCTCGTGCTGCTCGTGCCGTCGCCTGGTCCGCTGCCGTCACGGAATCTCATCTTGGGCTCCATCAAGTGGATCGAATAAGCCAGCAGCCAATACACCACGTGAGCCACCCCTTTTGATGCGGTACCTCTCTTTATCTTGTGCTGCCCATGCAGTTTGGATCACAAGGCTCGCTCCGTCTATTACAACAACAATTCCAAGGTCCATACAACAAAGTTCATCATCCATTTGTTTGTATTCAGCATATACACTACCTTCTCGCCTCTATTTCCTCTTCTCGTCTGTCAATCTCTCTCTCTCTCTCTCTCTTGACCCTAAAAGCCCCAGCCTTTGTCCGTACGATTGAGGCGGTACCAGTCACCCCCGTTCACGTCCAGCGCCTTCTCAAACTCGCCCGCGCGCGCGACGATCTTCACCACCTGCTCGTAGAACGCGATGTTCATGTCGGTATCGAGCTTGTTTGTGAGCTCGTCGTAGATCAGCACCGCGGTCTTCCAGTCGCCCTCGCTGTCGCACGAGTCGATCGCGAGGCGCGCGATCTCTTGCTTCACCACCATCGACATGGTCGCGGGACACTCGCTGTAAATACCTATCAGGTCCTCGTGCGCGCCGACCACTTTCGCCGCGCGCGCCGCGATCACGTACAGCGCGTCCGTGGGGAAATGCATTAGCGGCGTGTTCCACTTGGCGTGGCTATCACGCACGTCAACGTACATCTTGAAGAGCTCCAGCACCTCGTTCGCCGACTCCATATGGTCTCCATTGTGACCATTTTCACTGCTGCTGTCCTGCTGTCTCCCAATCAACGAATGTTTCATCAGCAGCGTGAACGAGAACGTGGTCGCGAGCCCGTCGTCAACCATCTTCTTCAAGTGCTCGTGTGCGAGAGGGTATTTGTTGGCCGCTAAAAAGGTCGCGAGCAAGTGGTTGTGCGTGACGCTCGAGACCACGTGGCCGCGGCCAATGAACTCGTTGATGAGCGCGATCGCCGTCGTGTCGTCGGCTTGCTCCTTGCACGCGCGGATCAAAAAGTTCAGCGCCTTGGAACTCTTGGTGCGGCGGCGACACACGTAGTTCTCGCGCCAGAGCGCCACGAGCTTGTCGAACTGCTTGGCGGCAAAGTACACGCCCATGAGCGTCTCAAAGTGCGTGCGGTCGAGGCGCACGTCCTGGAGCTGCTGCTCGATCGTGGCGCTGATCTCGCTGTCGCTCTTGCTCTGCTTGATCTTCCTGCCGCTCTTGCTGCTCTTCGCGGTCGCGTCGTCCCAGTACTTCTCGGCCTGCTCCGCGTCTTCGGCGATCACACAGCCCTCAAGCAGCATGTTGAGCGTGTACACGTCCCACTTGGCGCCTTCGTCATCCATCATACCCAGGATCTTCGGCAGCAGGTCCACTCGGCGCGACCGCACGGCCCCAAGCAGCAGCGCGTTGAACGTCACAACGTCCGGTTGCACGTTGCGCTCCTTCATGATCGCATACACGTCCAGCGCTTCCTCCATGTCGCGCGCGTTGCTGTACGCCGAGATCATCGAGTTGAACGTGTAGATCGTGGGCGTCGCGTGCTTCTCCACTAGGCGGAAGATGATGTTGAGGTGATGCAGGTCCGACGTGCGCGCGCACGCGCTCAGCGCGGCATTGCAGAGATTATCACCCGGGTAGATGCCCTGGTCGAGCAGCATCTTGAACAGGCGCGTCGCGAACAGGTACTGGCGGTTGCGCGTGCACGTGATGATCGCGGACGCAAACACCTCGCTCTTGTTGCCGTCGTCCGTGTATGGAATCGCGTCCATGAGCTCTTCGATTTCCTCCCAGCGGTTCATGCGTGCGTACGCGAGCACAGCGGCACCGTACGTGCGGTGGTTGGGCGTGATGCCGTCCTGGATCATCTCATTCAGCAGCTGCAGCGCCATGGGCACGTCCGAGCGACCGCCGCGCGCGCACGCGTGGATCGCGCTCGTGTACGTGATCACGTCCGGGTCCATGTTGAAATGCTTGGCGATGTCCAGGATGCCCAGCGCCACCTGCGCATTGCCCAGACGCGCCGACTCGGCGGCGACACGGTTCAGGCGGTTTCGGTTCGGCTCCTGGAACTGGTTGCGCAGCACGTCGAGCGCCAGCTCACTGCGGTTCATCTTGATGAGCGCGCCGGTAATCAGCACGAGCTCCTGGTCGCTCCACTTGTTGTCCAGGATCGGGTATTCGTCCATGTACTGTAGCAGAAGCACACAATAAGTAGGCGCGAGTCAGCCAAGTGCATCCATCATACCATCAACAACATTATCACAACAAAGCGCACGCGTGTGTACCTTGCGCAGCACGGAGGACACTTTGCCCACAGCCATGCACTCGTCTAGCAGCTTGCGGAACGACACGCGGTCCATCTGCTTCCACCACTTCTTGTTCTCCGGACGGAACGCGTTGTAGTGGCTCGGGCGGTGGCGCCACTCATGCGGCTGGGCTGCATTCCCGCCACCAGTACCACTGCTGCTCTTACTCTTGTTGCTCTTGTTGCTGCTAGTACTGTTGCTCTTGCGCGCGCTCTCTAGCGCAGCCGCGTTGCTCTCGTCATCTACGGGGGCCAGCAGGTTGAAATGCTTGGGGATGCTGCGCACTTTGTGCACCGAGCGCGCGGTAGTCTTCGCATCGAGCGACGACTCGCTTTGGTCCGCGGAGGAGGTGACGCTTGCAGTGGACGCACGGCTGACCGCCAGTGCACGCGTCTGGAAAGGCAGCAACTGCAGCTGCTGGTGCGAGCGACTCGTCGGGACCGCGCGGCGCAGCGTCGTCCGCAGCACGCGCTGCACGGTGGAGGTGGTCATGCTGCTGCTACTGCTGCAGGGCGACCAGGTCCAAAGGAATGAATGAGGAATTCCGATCCACACAGGCGACAACCAACAGCACAACAAGAAACACTCGCGCGTTTCTGGCCCACGTGAAGCCTAAAAAGCTGAATGCTTTTTAGGAACGGCTGCCTGTTACGCAGTGCACCTTATTCAAGCAGAATCCTAATGTGCAATTTTAAAGCTGTTTATTACAAAACCAAACTCCCAAACAGAATACAAAACCCCTAAAAGCCAAGCCAGATTTGACCAAAAGCACTAACAGCCGAGCGAGATTCGACCAAAAACCCTGCATCAATACTGAAAATAGGGTAATGCCCTAATTTTGAAATGAACTACAAATTAGTATAAAATATACCATATTCGACACAAATTCTACACTCACAAGAATGGAGGTACCTTCTCTCTCGTAATATCGTTAGGTCTAAATGGTTTCGCTTTCTAGACAGATGAGCTAGCGAACCGTATATTCTGCAATAGCAGCACAAATAGCTTCCCTCTGTGAGGCCCATTTACCAATGAGGTGATGTTGTGAGACAAAACTTGGAAACGTTTACTGCATAGCGTGCGCTGTGCTCTAAACGCGTCACATAGCCCACCTGCGCTCCGTCGCTGAACGACCTAAGCCACGCGCAAATGAGCACCTTTTGTTGTGGTGATGGTGGAGGGGGAGCATGGCAACTGCTGATAAAAGAACACAGTGGTCGTCGCCAGACATGCCATAGAATTTGGCAAGAACATCCATAGTGAATGAAGTCAGTGGACTCAAAAGCAGCATAATCTGGTGTAAGAAGCAAGCAATATCAGCCCTGCATTTACGAGTTTCAATTTTTTAACGCATTCTAACATCTGTGTAGGTATAGTGAGATGTACAGAGAGAAGGTACTTTATTGTTTTTAAAAGGGTGTTTGACATGGGGAACAAATGTTTTGTTATGAGTGGGTGGTGGGTAATAAAGAACCAGCTTTAGTCACATAAAAACAGCTATTTTGTATTGTTTGTTTTATTTCTGTGAACTCATTCTTCTTACAAAGCCTTGGTGCAAAAAAACACGTTCTGTGTGAAGAGCAGCTTTGTGAATGCGAATTCCGAACGGCTGAATGCGAATATCTCTCCGTCGACCCGCCTGGCGTCACTCAGCAGCGGAAACCCAAACAAGACACAACAAACGCCTGTTGCTGTTTGGCTCTCTCTCTCATTCAACTCGCACTCTCACTCGCTCATTCCGCAATTCGCGTCCAAGCCCTCAAGCGACCGCCAAGAAAGAACCGCAGATAACTCGCAAGTATGGTGGTGAAACTCCTGACGCACGAGCACGGCAAGGGCCGCGTCCGCCTGCTCAAGGTGACGCGCCAACCAGACAAGCACACAGTGCTGCAGCTCGAGGCCGAGATCCTGCTTGAGGGCCCCGCCGAGCGCGCGTACTACAATGGCGACAACAGCGGCGTGCTACCGACCGACTCGGTCAAGAACACGGTCTACGTGCTCGCGAAGAAGCACGAGTTCGAGACGATCGAGGACTTTGCGATCATCCTCGCCAAGCACTTTGTCGCCACGCACCCTCAGATCGTCGACGTCGCCAAGGTGAAACTCTTTGAGACCCACTGGGAGCGCGTCGTGACCGCGGACTCCAAGGGCAACGTGCGTCCGCACCACCACGCGTTCGTCGGCGTCGACAGCGGCGTCTCCACCACCTAGTACGTTTACGTTTATTACGCTTCTTGATGCCATGTATGCATGGGACGATTCGTGGACATTTTGACTGACGTGATACTTGTACTTACTCACTTTGCCTCTCCATAGTGCTATTGCACGCAAGGCGCCACACGGCGGCGACCCACTCATCTCGCTCTCGGCGGGTATCGACGGCTGGCGCGTGATGAAGACCACGCAGAGCAGCTTCGTGGACTTTTTCCGCGATGAGTACACGACGCTCCCAGACGTGCCTGACCGCCTCGTGGGCACGGTCGTCAAGGCGACGTGGAACTTCACGTCGGAAGCGCACAAGTCGTGCTTCAAGGCGCAGCGCGAGCAGGTGAAGAAGGTCTTGCTGGACGCGTTTTCGGGTCCGTCGGACGTCGGCGTGCCAAGTGACGCCGTGCAAGCCACGCTCTACCAGATGGGCGAGGCGGTGCTGAACAAGTGCTCGTTCGTCAAGGACATCAGCATCTTGATGCCAAACGTGCACAACCTGCCAGTAGACCTCACGCGCTTCGGCTTGAAGAACATCCACCCGCACGGCGAGGTGTTCCTGCCAACGTCGGAGCCACACGGTATCATCCAGGCCACGATGGTGCGCGCAACCTCGCGATTGTAAGGAGGCGACAGCATCATCATCATCAGCAGCAGCAGTATTAGCAGCAGTGGAAACCTACCTGTTTCAGTAGAAGAATGCCATGGAAGGTCGTGAGCTGAGCAGTCTGCAGCGTAGCTCTTCGTTCTTTTTGGCAATCATTTATGATTGAGAGCTGGCTTGTTACACGCATGCAATCAATCAATTAACCAACACGGCGCGTTATCATTTCATATTGCGTTTGCGTCCGCGTCTCGTGTGTGTGTGTCAATCTCTCTCTCTCTGAATGTGCTTGCTGATATGATATGGTACCTCATCCGTCTTGCAACAAGCTCCGTGCATTCACCACTTGATTGATTGGCTGCTCTCACTTGCTCGTATAAAAATCTGACAACGATTGCGCGAACACGCGCGCCTTGTTCTGCAAGGAAGGATAGCGCGCGCGCTCCTGCAAAGTGTGCATGTGGCGGTGCATCTCCTGGAAGCACCCATCGCAGGCGGCGCAGCGTTGCGTTCTGCAAAGAAACACCAATGAATGCAACACAAACGCATTCAAACAACCCATAACAAACAGCAATTGGATGAGCAAGTGCAACGCCAGCAAAACTCTTCAACTCGGACCATCAGCTGCAACTCACCTCTGCTCGCCAGCGAGGTCCACGTCCCGCGAGCGAAATTGCTTGGATCGGATCGAGTCCTTCACAATCGGCGAGAACGCGTCAAAGAGTTTCTGCCCGTACTCGATGCCAACACTCAGGTACCTAGACACAAGCAACTGTGATAAGTGGACCTCGAGAACCAACTTCCATTCATCCGTGAGGAGACGTACATTTCAAACTTGCTCGCCAGCAACTCGGTCACAAGCGGCAGCAGCAGCGCACAACCCTCCAGATCGAGTCCCAGCGACTGGAAATCTGTGATGCGCAGCACGTCGACCACGATCGCCTCTCGTTTGCCATTCGGAAGCTGCGCGAGGTACCGAAAGCCGTCGTGCAGGTTGCCTTTCTCCCAGTAGACGAGCAGTTGCTGGATGCACTTCTGGCGCGCTTTGAACGTCTTGACGCACGTGTCCATCCCGCAGCGCAGCTCCATGATGTAGTCGGCGGTATCGACCTCCTCTTCCTGCTGCTGATAGTTGCAGCAATAAAAGTTAAACCCATGAGTGTGAGAACGTCAGGTCACAGAAGCCAAAATCTGTTGAACGCAAAATGAGATGGTTGTGTACCCGGACTTCTGCTGCTGGGTTCGCGTGGTGGTGCGCTGAGGCTGGATCTGCGTGGATAGACAAACAACAGATAAGTTTCCTTCTCATCACTGGAGCCGTCATTGGAATTAGAGTCAGCAAGTGTTCTTACCAAATCCATTGTTGGAGGCTAGTCGGTATTCTCTTTGAGGAGCAGCAGAGGTGTCTGGTGTCGCTACCCTTTTATCATCTGATGATCAGCAAAGTACCCAAACACATAATACAACACAGGTGAGCCGCCAGTACTTGCCACACCTCACCGCCAACGCATGCTACAACTGCTGGCATTTTAACTTTTCGTACGTAATCTGCGAGGGTCTTCAGCGAATTGGATCGGGTTTGCATTCCCAGGAAGAGCACTAGCTGGCGTCATTGGTCGGCTCGAGACGGACACTCGATTCTGGAACTCTGGCGCCAGTCGGTCAGTGCTGCTGTTCGCGCTCAAAGGGTTCCTCGCTGACAGTGGCTGCTCCTGCTGCTGGGTAATACCTGCAGATGATGATGTCGACGCGCTCGGAGGGCGGTTGAATGAAGTGGGAAGCGGTGGCACTGCTGCTACTGCTGCTGTTGGGTGCTGATACTGTCGCTGTTGCGCATATGGAGCCGAGACTGGTGCTCTCGATGGCTCTTGTCTGCTCCTCACTCCGTTGCTACTGCTGCTGCTGTTGTTAAATGGTCGCAGCTGGTTCACATCCAGCACCCAGATCGACACGAACGCGTCCTGGATCGAGCCAATCATGACCTTCATGTCCTGCAGCATGGTCGAGTCCGCGTGGGTCTCCACTACGCCGCCCGTCTCTTTTGGACGAGGACACATGACGCTGTCGTGACACTCGATCGCAGTCTCGTACGACCATACGCGCACGGCCTCGGGCGAGCAGCAAAAGAGGTATTTTCCGCTGTGCGGCTCGGCGATCGTGTGGCACATTGTCGTCGTCTAGCAAGGCACGAGTTTGTCAAGCTCTCGCTCTCCGTTGTGACTAGACAAGCTTTAGATGACCCATTGAGAAGACTTGTACTTACCGTTGCGTTATCTGTGGGCGTGAGTCCGATGAGCGCAAACTCCTGCACGTCCCAGAAGCGGAGCGTCCGATCTGCCGACGACGACACGAGGATGAACTCCTCCGGGTTGAACTCAAGGTCTGTGCAACAACCATAAATGAGAGTGAGTCTCCCATAATCGATTTCCAAACAGTAGCAACGACACAAAGGGTTGTAAAATCGTGATCGACCACCACGCGTTACGCACTTGTGATCGCACCGCCGTGGTCCGAGAACTCGCGCAGGAGCTTCCCAGCTGTGAGGTCCCAAATGCGGATCGTGCCGTCCAAACCACCGGAAGTGAGCCACCGGCCATCGGGTGTGAAGCACACAGTCGTCACCTCGGTCTTGTGGCCTTTGAATGTCTGCATGCAGCTCTTCGTGCGCAGGTCCCAGACCTTGACGATCGTGTCGAGCGAGCCGGACGCCACATAGTCCCCGTACAAGTGGTAGTCGAGCGCCATGCACGTCGACATGTGACCCTTGAGCGTGCGACTTACCTTGCCAGCCTCCAGGTCGAACGCCTTGATGGACCCGGCTTTTGAGCCCGCGATCACTTTCCGCTCCAACGGATCGAACACCAGACTCTCCACTGGGCTCTGGTGACCCGAGAGGCTCTATATTGGCGCAAAGACGGATCACAAGGGAGACAGCACTCAGTTAGCACAAACAAACAACGCTATCAGGCACGATATACACATGCATGTTGAAGAGCAGTGCTACGCACCATGATGTTCTTGGTCTCTTTCTCGCGCATCCGCCAGAGGTTGACCACATTGTCGTCGCCTCCGGTCGCCGCGACTTGGCCCTGACATCACACAATTGAGAGTCCAGTACGAGCAAATACGCAATCTGGTCAGCGAAGCGTCTGCATGGCCAGGAAAGAACATTGAAGCTACCAAGAGCTCAAAAGTCAAAAGGATCGTTTTCGTCTCCGCACCGATTTGCGACCGAACTTGAGGCAATTGACGTTGCTGGAATGGCCCAAGAAGTGCGCTGCGTATCGGGATGAACACATGCACACACACAAAGTCGCTTGTAGTTAGTACATGAGAGCAACCTACACACGCATACACGTATAGAGGGTGTCGTGACAGAGCGATGGAGACGCACAGTGTCGCGTCAGCGCCATTGCCGTCGGTTCAGATGCTGCTGCTGCTGCTTTGCGCACCGCTTGTGTTCGAGAGTCGCGCTCAATATGTACCGTGCATGTCGAAATAAACACACGTTGCAAATGCCGATCTTGATATCAATGTGATTTGTGTTTCTGCCACACAACCGCCACATTCCACAGCCAAGACACAAAGCGAAAAGAGAACGCGCAAACCAAGCAAGCAAAGCAAGAAGGGGAAAGGGAGCAACTCTCTCTCTCTCTCATCAGGCAGCAAGAGATACCCCCCACTCACCCGCGGCAACCATGCAGGTGCTAATCGCGGTGCTGAGCTTCATCGACATCGTCGCGCTGACGTTCCTCAACGGCTACTGGGTGCGTTCTCCTTCCACAAAGATGCGAAGAGCTACCAAATCAATCCATCCTTGATGCATCAAATAATGGATGACACCACACTGACGATCACTTATGTTGTTTCTCTCTGCGTGTCTGTATGTACAATGTGGCTACTTCTGTGCAGCTGATCACTCTGGATGAACTCGAGCTGGACCACCTCAATCCTGCAGATGTGGCCAAGCGCCTCAACAAGCTGGTTTGTACGTGACGACGAGCATGCGAGCAAAGTATCCCTTGGTGCCAAGAAAGAACTGACCCCGCCCTTGTTTCTATCTGTTGTGGATGCACAGTCCCAGAGATGATTCTGCACGGTATCCTGATGTTCTTGTGCCTCGTGGCGTGGGCGCCGTACGTGTTCCTGCTCAACGTCCCGATTGCACTGTGGCACGCTCGCCGGTACGTTGCGCACCATTCATCCAACCGCCGTAGGTAGCCTTTTCGATGCTGACGTGTGTCATATTGTTTTTGTTTGCTAGTGTGTCGCGAAATGAGCACATGCTGGACCCGACGGAGATCCTGCGCTTCAAGAACCTGCAAGCTGCGCGCGTAGAGGCGATCGCCAAGACGGTCTTCTACGGTTTCCAGATCGTCTACGGCATGTTCTGGTGCGTGCCTGTAACATGCCCATCTTTGTGTTTGCGTTTGTATCAGTCAGTATGCTAAGCGACTGACTGTGCGTCTGCTTGTGTGTGTGATTTTTTTTTTCAGGATGGTGTCGGCGATCGTCGCGTCGGCGGGTGGCCGCAGATCCAACAAGAAGTAAGCAACAGCCAGCGAAAACACCGAAGGAAGGAAGAACGAGCGAATGGGGCGACGACAGTCGTGGAGTCAGTTGCTCGCCCACCCTTCACTCCAGCTGCTATGGCATTTGCGAGAGGAAGAACCACATTTGGCAGGAAGCAAACAGGAAAGTTGTGTAGAAAAAGAAGGAGAAGCGTAACGTTAGTATAAAGCCCCCGGGTCCACCACCACCTTCGCCATCTTGAGACTCGTATCTTTGGGTTGGTGGCTCGTGTAGCAAGTGTGATGCATACATGATCAAGATAGATGCCGCACGCTCAAAATAGGAAGCCGCTTGTCATGCTCAATCGAAAAGGTTTTGGCTGTTGACACACACGGATGACTCAGACTGATTGCTGAGAGATCAACTAGAATTTCGACCTGAAAACTGTATTGCAATAGTTCTATTTTTGACGCATTCTTTCAGCCAGAATTAATGTCAAAAGTGTACACAATTTGCAAGCTTAATTTTCGAATTTATTGACCTTTATGGCCTTTCCGCCATCATCAAAGCAAACTCCCGACCAAAACTGGTTTTCAAAGCCAGACGGCACTGAGCGAACAGAAGTGCGAGAGAAGCAGGCTAGCGACGCCAGAGTGAGCAGATGCGTCGGCGATCAGAGCGACGACGCGCTGCGGCCGCCGCAGCGGCTGCGAAAGTGCCGACTGCGGCTGAATCGCTGCCGCCCCAGCCACTAGCAGATGCAGTAGCAGCATCAGCGTCCTTACCTGCGACCGACGACGCTGCAAACACCACCATGGGCGGAGCGCCAGAGGCGAGCGCGTCGGCGATGCCTGCGCGCGGCAAGAAGCCGCTGATGATCCACCCAGCGGCGCAATTCAAGCTCCACGTGCACGGCCACGAGTTCCAGAACGGCGAGGAGCTCGTACTGAACCCTGAGTACTTCCCGCAGCTCAAGGAGCTGCACTGGGACGACTACGTGGTCGAAGTATTCCATCCGCCGCCGATGATGAACCCGAACGACAGCATGGCCGAGCAGCCAACCGAGTACACTGGCGACATGAGTGACGCCGGCGCGATGGCGTCCCGCCACCACTTGCTCATGGAGATCCCGCAGAGCAGCAACCAGCCGATCAAGGGCAAGATGCAGGTGAGCGTGCTCAAGGACACGGCCGCGGACTTCCATCTCGCACCGTTCAAGGACGTGATGGTGCGCTTCGTCGCCAAGATGCACGTCGAGGTGGACTTTGTCGAAGTGTCACTCAAGGACCAGTTCATGTCGCGCCGTGACCTGTGGTACCTGAAGAAATCTGTTGTGGGCTCGGCCGTGTACGTGGGCAAGAACATCCGCGTGCACGGCACGCGGTGGCAAGTGATGGACATCCGCGCGGGCGGCGAGAAAGTGTCGAGTGGTGTCATCTCGGCGAAGACCAAGTTCGCGTTTCGATCGCGCACGTCGCGCGTCATGTGGCTCGTGCAGCTCTCGCCTGAGATGTGGGACATGGCGAACTCGGGCAGGCTCTACATGGAAATTTTCCTGAGCGTCGTGCAGAACGTGTTGAGCAAGTGGATGAAGCATAAGGTGTCGCACAGTCTCACAATCATTTTCTTTGCGCGCAACTATTATCCAGACCTAGAGCAAGAGCTCGAGCTGCAGGCGTCATCGGCGTCGTCAACAGCAGTTCGCAAGCGACGAGCGTCGAGCGGATCAAGCCGCACAACTCGCGTTAGCGGTACCGCCTCCAGTTCGAAAAAGCGCGGCACAGAGGACAAAGACCGCACTTTTCCCTATGAGCGTCGCGACTATTTCCCGATCGGCGTCGACGAGAACGGTCGCCACTACCAGGATTTCTACAAAGTGGTGGCGTTCGACAGCCTCGTGACCGAAGTGCAGCCACTGCTCGTACAGCTCAAGCGAGAGATGAACGAGTTCCCACATGCCTGCGGCTGGCGGTCACATCCTTCGTCGTACTACACGCCCCCACCTCCTCCTCCGCCGACGTCAGCCTCTCCCTCTGGAGCCAGTAAGGAATCGACCCACCGACTCGGCGTGCCTTCGTTTGCACGCGATGGGAACTTGCTGGAAGCGATCAACCTGGTGCTCAACATCTTCGAGAAGCACCACATCGATCGGCATCTAGCGCGAAGTGGACAGAGCGTCGTGCTGATCACCGCTGGGAACGGCATTTTCTCCGTCAACAAGCGTCTCGCGGAGATCACAGAGCAGCGCATGATGGACCACGGTATCGGCATCGATCTAATCTCGCTCGCCACTCCACCGCTGCACAAGTGTCCGCTGTTCCTGTTCAAACAGTCGGAGCTGACCGAGATGAAGCTGCCAAGTCGTGCGGGGGAAGCGAACGCCGTCGCGGCGGATGCCTGTTTGTGCGCAAACCAGCCAAACAACAACAAAACGGCGGCTTTCCAGCGTCGATCGCGAACCGCGTCGAACGACGGTATGTTTGACAACCAATCGGTCGCAGATGCCGGCGTCGCGTCCGTGCGCGCAAATCAGCTCTGCAAATACTGTACACAGCGCCTGGAGAACCGCAAGAACTACGTCATCCCGCTCTGGATCCCTCTGTGTTTCGTGGAGGAGGACATGATGGTGGACCACGAGTGTCCTCTTGACGAAGACATCACGCGTCAGTGCGGTGTGTGTCACCCAAAAGTGCCAAAGACAAAGGACTTTGTGCCGTTGCCGATGTGCCGAATGTTCAAAGAAGAGGACCGCTCGATACAGTTCTCGCCGTACTCGCTCCCAAAGCCGCTGGAGAAGTTGCTGAACCGATTTCAAGAGACCACCGACATCTTGCAATTTGGTGACGACGAATACGACGGACGCGCGGGGCTCTCAAATACCATGATCTCGGAGTTCTCCACGTACAACGAGCTTCTGTTCGCAGGCTTTGACAGCGACCTGGTTCGCGCGCGATCGCCATCCATCACGTCCGTAGACGATATGGTCACGTACGGAGGTGACATGCTGCCGAAAGCGCGCTCGTTCTCGCCCTCGGACCGCAACAGAGTGTTGCAGGAGTTTGAGAAATACGATGACCAAGTGTTTGGGTTTGTTGGGAATCGCGGGTCAACCGTTCCTCCCAAGTCCTCGGATGGAGGCAACGACAGATTGTGCATGACGCCGCCTCTCGGTCCACGACCGCCACCCGGTTCGAACTCGAAGAAACGAGCAGGGATGACAGGATCGGTCATGACGTTCCAGTCCAGCTCAGCAGGCAACAACCCAACGAATGGACACGAGAATGGAGGAGGACAGAGTCAGTGGAGGCAGCGAGACCACAGCCCTTCGCCGTTACCCTTGAGCGGGTCCGTGGGCTCAGAGAGCAAGTTTGTCTCCTCATCCGACGAAGACATGTCAGTTCTTGACTACAACAAGTCGCGCAACATCTCCGGTTCGCTGCCTAGCACCTACCAGCTCGACAGTGGACCGAGCTACGCTGCTCCGTACACAACGAGCCCGATGCTTCGCCCCGGAGACGGTGTTGGCAAGGACGATTTGTTCAGCTCACAGGCGTACATCTTCAGCAGCAAGCTCACGAGCAACCAGCGTCGCTGGAGCCAGATCCGCCCCAACGAAGACGCAAAGTACCGACTCGTGCAGAACATGCTCAAGTGGAAGAGTCTGTGCTTCCCCGCATTGCTCCCGCTGACGAGCGATTTCTTCCCCACGTCGAAAGAGCTGCAGGCGCACTACACAGAGTCGTTCTACAGTGTCACGCTGCCGGAGCGCGATGAGCAAAACGGCGTGACGTTCCGAGATTACAGCGAATTCGTGATGGAGATGGTTGCGCAGCGGTTCTCGCAAGACTTCCAGCTCGTCACGGTCGAAGATGGCGGTGAGACCGCCAGTACGGTGTTCCGGTTGAGCATGGGGCATCGCATCCACGAGATTTCGTTCAACGAAGAGACACAGACGATCGATGTGAAGCGGTACTTGCAGAAGGCGAAAGTGCGCTCTGACGTGGACATCATGGAGTACCGGTACTCGATCTGGTCGCCCGTGGCGCACACATTCCTGTCCGTCTCGCAGGAGTTCCGCAAGTATCCGCGACTCGAGTACGCGTGGAACTACCTGGACCAGCTGATCTGCGGCTACTATGACGAGATGAGCGAAGCCATTCGCTACAAGCGCATCCTGTACTGTGTCGTGCCTCCACGACTGGAAGGAACTGAGCAAGACAAAGGTACGAACGCTATGCGGAATGTTGGAAAGTGGCCGAGTTACCAATTGACGTGGATCTCTGTTTATTGACTCGTTCTCTGTGGGTTACTTTACTTTGTAGCGAACCTCCACGATTACACGGAGAGGTGTCGGAAATTCATCGATCACTTGCGCTCGAGAGCCGACGCAAGCACCGGAGCTCCAAACGTGAAGATCTCGAGCGAGTGGAAAGAGAACATGACGAGCAGCGGCGTCGACGCGTTCAAGCGCGTCCCCCAGGAAAACATCAAGATCCCGATGAACGCGAGCGACGCGCCGACGAGTCAGAACTGGGTCATGACGCGCGTCGACACGGAGCTGCTCGCCACGCAGTGCTACCACGTGGAAGTGCAGTGGCTCGTGTGCCGCAGCTCGCTCGTCGACGATTTCATCACGGGGATCGTGCGACGAGCAAAACAACTCGGGCTCGAGTTCATTCAGGTGCGTGCTCTGCTTTGTCCTGGCACTATGGGATTAGCCTTCATGCTTTCAGACATGCTAACGTTTCTGTCTATCCACCCCCGTTGTGCTCAGGTCCCTGAGAACGGTATCTCTAGCAACCTGGACCTGCACCCGATGATCTGCCCGATCTTCCTCCCGATCAGCGATCCGCATGAGCAATACATCGTCGAGCAGGCGCTGATCGAGCGCTACCATTTCTGCTGCGAAGCGCTGCACCCGATCCCGTTCACTCACTTGAACCACAGCGAAGAGTACACGATCCTGCACCAGGAGCCGCGCGTGCGCAACCGCCGCAGCATTTCGTACTACCGACAGTACGTGCACCGCTCGCTGTCCTGCT
Organism: Globisporangium irregulare; assembly: GCA_038051095.1. Lineage (NCBI taxonomy): Eukaryota > Oomycota > Peronosporomycetes > Pythiales > Pythiaceae > Globisporangium > Globisporangium irregulare. The sequence goes on from JALBZZ010000173.1 coordinate 48,037, forward strand.
ACGTGCGCATGACCCAAACAGGGCTCGTGTGGATCTCGAACCGCAAGCTCCCCTGTGACGACATCCAGGAAATATTCGACGGATTACGCCAATTGGTGAGCTCTGTACGCATCGCGCACGCAGCTCTCGCGGATGTCGTCGAGCGCGTATTTGAGACACCAACGGCGCCGGTGGCAGCGGCGGTCCTTGATCCTTTAGTCGTAGACGCAGAGCCAAAGCGCGACAACGAGCACAAGGACGGGGACGTCGATGCTGACGACCGAAATGGACATGACAACGGAGAGGAAGACTTCACGTCGGAAGGCGACAAGACCGAGACGAACACGACCGACGAGGACAACGAGCGGTCCCACGGCTCCAGTAGTAGCAGCAGCGACGAAGGTAAGGAGAACGCAGCGCCAACCATCACTGCGAACCAGCTGCGGCGATTGTCCGCCGAAGACGCGGATGTGGCGCTGCTCGTGACGCGCGGTAGCAGAGAGGCTCGCAAAAGTGCAACCGCAGCCGCATCCGCAACAGCAATGTCTCTGTCACACTCCTCGTCCGTCACGACAGCCGTGCCACCACCACTGGCGAATGGGTCGGAGCGTTCATTTTCTGCACCAGCTGGCGATTTGATTGTCACCGCCGTCATCGAGGCAGAGAAAGATCCGGACTCGAGCAGCAAGTTGCAAGTGTACGCTGGAGCAGATGTCGCGGTTCTTCAGAATGGCACGCACACGCAGGAGCCACAGCAGGAGCCACAGCAGTTTGGGTCGATTATCCACGACGATGCCGTGGAGCTGACCGGGAGTGTCGAATAGCCCAGATTGCCATCGCCATGACGGCACAAAGCGGCTCATAGAGATATAGAGCTTGGAGCTGCTGGATTGCAGTTGGAGCGATTCGCTTTTATGGCCGCTTCGTCATCGCACAACCTTTTTGAGTGGACATTAATCTGAAAGTACATAAAATAGGATACCTCTATTTTATGATCGGAAGCGAAAATCGTGATTCAATACGAAAGACTGCATTTGCAACCTTTGTAAACAGATAACCTCTTATTAGCGATTTGAGAAGTCAGTCGGCTTGAAGAGGGTTTGCTCAAACCCAAGCAAAGCCAGCTTAGCAGATGGCTCGGACCGTTCTGTATGAGAAACTCTCTTCCGCAAAAGAGCTCCCTCCTCAAAATGGAGATGCGACTGAGCGACACGCGCACATAGAGTCCCGCCACCAAATCCAAGAGCAGCCCTCCAGTTCGTTCTATGAGTGAGTGAGACTGTGTGAAGTGAGTGAGTGCCAAGGTGCCAAGCCAAAGCGAGACAACACTCTCGCTCACTCTCGCTCACTTTCCAATCTTCTCCTTCTCCTTCCGTCCCCATCCAGAGCGACTACTGGAACCAGAAGCCCACCCACCGAAGTCGAATAGCTACACACAAGCGCTGAATAGCTAGCTACGCTCTCTAGCTGGATCCATCGGACTCAAGCAGGTAGACGAGGAAGCGGGAGAATTACAGGGAAGTCTGAGCACAGACAGACACAGGTCGTCCTTCCAGTGAGCGGAGGCACGTACTATATAGTAGTATTGTGAGAAGAGAGAGATGGCGACGGAGTTCGAGGCGGCGTTCGCGCGCCCGCGCCGCAACACCGAGAGCAGCGGCAGCAGCAACAGCAACAGCAACATGATGTTCCGCCGCATGTCCGCGCAGGCCATGGGGCTTGAGGCGAACGCGCTCTGCCACCGCTCACACTGGGTGCCCAAGTCCACGCGCTCGTCGTGCTCCAACTGCCGGCGGTCGTTCCGCCTCTGGACCAAGAAGCATCACTGCCGCTTCTGCGGCGAGGTGGTCTGCCGCAACTGCTCTACGCAGCGTATCCTGATCCAGAAGAAGACACTGCGCTCCTGCGACGCGTGCGTGAGCGTCAACGTCCAGAGCATCTCGGAGCTCAGCCGCCGCAACAGCACGAGCGACCTCGTCGTCGAGTCGACGTCGGTGGGGGGATTGCTGCGCAAGAGCACCAGCAGCGTGAGCGCGGCGGGCCGCAAGAGCGATGGCGCGCTGCTGCGCAAGTCTCTGCAGCAGCACCAGCACCATCTGCGCGGCAAACAGCGCGGCAGTCTGTCGAAGCGTGACGTACTATCGACGGGGTCCACGTCCGCGACGTCGCGCGCGCTCTTCGCGCTGCGCAGCCGCTGGCGCTCGCAGCTGCCGTACGTGGTCGTGGTGTTCCTGCTCGCGCTCGCGGGCGTCACGAACCTCCTCGCGCGCGTATAGCAGTAAGAAGAGGGAAGGAGTTTAGATTGAGAAGAGAGATGATGGATGGTGGTCTGTGGTATGCGGTAGTGCGTCGGCGGTGGTGGTGGGGGGTTTGATTTTGATTTTCTTTTCTTTTCCCGGGTGTAACAATAGTAGAGAACGCCAGCGCCACGCGTGCCGCCCTTTGTGTGTTTATTGCTTGCCTACTTCCTGAATCACGGCCATGACAAGCGCATCATGAGGCGCCAGCGTGAAGCCCATGCTGGAAGATCGCCAGCTGACACATTGCCTGCTTGCATGGGTAGGATGGGATAGGCAGTTTGTTGAGCCATCGTGAACCTTGGGACACTCACATGGGTCCAGGTGAGGAAGAGGATGCTTCAAGTGGCCAAAGACAAAGGTCTGAAGGTGGTGGTACGAATCGCTTTCTTTCACAACGATACAATTTTTATTGAGACACGTAAATGACATCACCCCGAGTTGGATCCTCGTCTGGATCCGCAAAGGATACAGCTACAGCTCAGAGCCTGATCTGCTGGGAAAGAGCGTCTTAACTTTTACTGTTCGGTGGCACTAATCCCGCGATTGCGAGTTTCCAGATTGGAGCTATATCCACAGTCCCACTTTGGCAAACCGTTTTGATGCAGATCATGGCTTGAAAAGACGCGCTTCTCTATACAGCACAAAAGTGCAGGTGACCCCCAACTCAGTCTCTGTTCTTCAAAGAAAACGAAAGATCGCTTTTTGTTCTTTGTGTGATGGATCCACTCTAGCCATTCAAATCAAATTGGTTTGAAGTCTCAATAGAGCAAGATACAGCAAGATATCATCTTGGTGCAGGATAGCAAGGTACACCAAGTAAATCCCCAGGCACAAGATACCTAGAGGTCACCAAAGCACCCATCATCGCGAGATTCTCAAGCGACTTATTTAAGAGCTCTTCAACGCCGGATTCCTTTTTGCAAAACCAGGTGCTCACGCAGGACGACGAAATGAGCAACAGCAGTCCTACAACCCGCGCAGGCTGGTAGCAGCTGTGCTACAGGCGAGTCAGCTACACCGAGCAAGAAGCAGAATTACTCATCTATTATTCGTGCGCATGTATGCTTGAGCTCTTTCCCAAAGGAAGCCTCCAGGAACACGCATGTACCGTAGAAAAAGCGACTTATCGAAGAGCTCCCAAATACTTCAACCCAGTCCGAAAGTTGTAACTCTTGGCAAATCCTAACAAATGAATATGCAGGTTTTCTTATACAAGAAGAGTCTTCCGAAGCCCAATCGATGGCGATTTCTGGCCTACCAAACATCCCCCCCCCCGGACATCATTGGCTACTAAACTAATTCGTAGCCTAGGGAGACGACAACCTTGACAGATATGTATGGGGCTCTTAGTATCAACTATTGTGCATTTCATATATTTTAGCAAAAAGGTGGCGCAAAATGAGGATTTTCCTTGTGGATGATTTGCATCCAGTCATATCAACGCCATTGCTGTTACAGTGCAAACCCTTAATAAAGGACATAGTTACACTTTTTGATGACGATTTCTGGTCGCTGAACGCTGAATCATTTATAGTGGATACAAATGGATTTGCTGAAACTCTTGTGCAGCTGTATCCACTGCATCTTCTGTGCACCACACCCCAACTGATCCGATCCACGGTAAAACGATTGAAATAGTAGATCCGACCAGGAAGACCGGCGTGAAAGCGGACAATCTGGGTAGTTTTAACTACAGGCAAACCCCCCAAATTGAGACACCACTAAAATGACATACCCTTCCAAAACCGATTTATTTATTTTTTGACCAGCTTCTCATGTAGGTTGGAGGGACACCAACCACCAATCAGTCCGAACGCCCGCAGCCATACAGTCTTTGATCTGCTTTTCAATGAATTAGCGC
>JALBZZ010000174.1:0-52176 GCA_038051095.1 Globisporangium irregulare
TTTTTAAATAAAAAAACCCCGCCTGGATGTGTTAAATTCTAAAATTCTGGTTATTTTCCCCTGTACCAACACAAATGCCGCGTAAAATTGAAAAAAATTTTTTTCCCTTTCCCCCCCCCCCCCCCCCAAAGCAAACTGCCCATTCTCCAATCGGCGGGACCACGGTACGGCACGGTTTGCTCGAAGATCGATCCAGTCCTCGCAGAGTGGACGGAAAATCTACACCTCAAGCGTGGCTTCATAGTAGCCGAGGCGGCGTGGCTGGACTGCATGATCGAGTCGACGCTAGGGGCTCGAATCACAAGTCTCAAAAACAATAGAGTCAAGCGAGTGGTGCCGGAGCCAGACTCGATGGTGATGTGAGCACGTATACGGAATCGGATGGGAAAAGTCAGAGCGATGACAGAAGATGTCTTATTCTTCTCAGCCTCTGACCAGGAGACGTCTAAAAGGTCTGAAGAAGCTGTTGGATCTACTGTCCAGTGTGAAGCATTCTCTCAACATATAAAGAAATATATAGTGAAAGAATCGAGGTCAAAACTAAACTGGAGGTTACAGTCGTAACCACCAATTTCAATGAAGTAACTCTTTGTAAATATAACTTTATCAAATGTTTACTGTACTGTATGTGTATGTGTGTTATGTATATCTGTATACTTCAAAAGTAACCAGTTACAAAAACTTGGTTTGCAGCTGTTTGTGCCATTTGTATCCAAAAGATACAAAAAGCTACAAATCGAGTTTGGCGGGAAAATTCTTTACTTGTTCAAGGGGTAGGGATTTCCAGTTTGCTCCTCCTACTTTGCTTGACTTGTTTTTACTATGGGCTGCCACGTTGAAGCTAAAGTTGCCCTTTCGCCTTCAAGACGACCTTCACTCCGTGCGTCATCTAATTCCAGGGCTAAAGCCACACGCGCTTCTGTGTGCCTATAATTATCTTGTAATTAGAAGACAATATCTCGACCCACTCCAAACTGAAAGTCTAATGTCGAGCTCTAGAACTGAGACAACAAGTCGAATGTTGACAGAATGATGGTCAAAAGCATGCTGTTTGTGTTAATTCTCAGCAAATAATCTTCACCCGCATTTCTCCAAGAGCACTCCTTCCGCTAAAAGTCGCGCGTACAGTATTCATTTTTCCAAGAGTCACAGGCGGGGCGACATCCACTTTCTTGTCAGCGCATTGTATGTAGGTTGCCTTTTGTTCTCAGCGAGTCATCCCTTGCTGATTGCGTGCGGCGCTTCGTGACGGCTGTTTGCCTTCGAAGGCGGCCATTTTGCCTGGCATTCAAGAAGATTGCTGTTGGATTAAAGACGCGCGCTCTGCTGTCTGTTGCCTCTGGACGAGTCGAGTCGACGCGCCGCAAGAAATCGACCAGGCAAGCAAGTGCCTTCTCGCCATCTCTGCGCGCGCCGCTTGCCTTCTTCGTATTCATCATCCGCCAGCCCTCTCTTTGCTTTGCTTTGAGTGTGCGAGCTGAGAGCGAAAAGAGATCCGAAGCGTTCGTTTGGCGCCGCCCATCCACTCATCCACCCACCTGCCCACGCACGCTCTTCCCGCCCGCCGCTTTGCTCATTTGCTTGCGGACAACCGTCGAGAAACTCTCTCTCCACGCATACAAGAAAAAACTTCGACGGAGCTGACTGGCTGTTGTAGTCGAGCGAAGCAACGAACGCGCACGTGGACGCTTTATTTCTTTTAGGAGCACTTTCGGCGCATCGCATTCCAACCTCTTGGATCGACTTGCTGCTGTGCCTGCCTTGCCCTCGCCGATTAGCCAGTCCATCGATGGCCACTCCTTCATTTGCGGTGCCATACCGCCCTTCTGACGACACCACGTATGGCGGCGACGCATGCCAGTTCGTCGGACGAGGTATTGGCGGCTCCATGTACGACGATGAGCTTTTGGACGACGCCGATGAAGAGTTATGCCGATCGACATCAGTGCAGCCGGTCACGTTCATGACCGTGACGGCGATGGACCAAGACAGCGAGTACAGCTCGTCGGGGATGGAAGTTAGCCCCGAGTTTGTGCGAAGCGAAGCGACAGCGTTGACTTGCCACCGAGATGCTGTGACGCCCACGCGGCTGGTACGGAAAGTCGCGTTCTCGTCTATCGAAGAAGACTACCCGCTGTCTTTCACAAGCAACACCAGTGTGGCGCCGGCTCGTCCAAGTAGCACTCCCGCCTATCGATCCTGTGGTATTGAAGCTTCAGCAGCTGCAGCGCAGATCACGAACTCGCACGCTGGCGACTCTTCTATTACGGGGAGGATCACGCCAGTAATGAACCCGATCCAAGAAGACTCGCACGAGGAGGAGGATATGACTGTGTTGATTCGGTCCAACTCGGTCGAGAGAGACGCTGATGAAGATCGCAAGAGCCCGTTTGCAGACACTATTTTGCAGCCTCCCAAGCTCTACCAATACCGACCGACAAAGACTGAAGAAGATGAGATGGAGGTGAGTGGTGCCAGTCGTTGTTGTGCACGCAAGAAAACCATGGTCACTCGCAATTTGCTTACCATTTCTTTGTCTGAAACAGATCCTTCGTTGGGACATTCAAGGGAACACGTTCAAGAAGTATTTCGCGCTGCAACAGCGAGAGCCGCAATGGGGGACTCTCGACGAGCGAGATAAGTAAGCCATGCGTCAATCGAGGCTCACTGAATGGGTTGATTTTACAGGTGAAGCTAACCATTTGCTGCTTTGTGGTATTCCAGCCGACTTTTCTTCCACCCTGGCAAACGACGAGAAGCCATCATGATTGAGAAGAAGTTCCATGATTCTACCTACCGAGAGGTAAGGTGTTGCATGAGAGGAACCCAAATGTGGCAGTTGTTGATCACCAGTGCTAGATCTAACAGCTTCCTATCATTCTGCTCCAGGGAATTGCGGAGGGAGACGCGTCCTGGTACAAGACCAGAAGAGAGCAGTTCGCCGAAGTCCACCGCGAGTTCATCGTAAGTTGTAGTCAGCGGTTTGTGGCAAGAGTGACAACTAACTCATCTGTGTATCGTGTTTTGTGAACAGCGGGAAGAAACGCGATACAAGCAAGAGCTTATGCTTACTCGACTTGAGAAGAGTAAGCTTGTCACACCTACAAACCAAGTGAAGATGGGGAAGATGAGTCTGATGATCTGACTTCTATATGTCTGTGAATTCCAGATTCAACGTTTTCGAAATTGCCCATTTTGGCGAACAGATTCCTCCTTGTCCGCCTTCTCGGGAAAGGAGGCAACGGAGAAGTGTGGAATGTCATCGATTTCGCTGACAACCAGCGCTCGTGTGCTTTGAAGCTGTCGACCTCAGTGAAGCACGCTCACCAAGAGCACTTCACCCACAGTGTAAGAGCAAGAAACTGTAGCAATGTGGGGTTGTTGTTACCACTTCACGTGCTGACATTCCGTGTCTTTTTCATGTGTGCCAACAGAAATTGAAACATCCACACATTGTGGGTGTTGGCGATACCGCGTATTTGATCGAGTATCGCCAGCAATTCTACACCGCTTTCACCGTTGATAGCGTGGAAACCGACTTGCAGCAGCTCATTGAGGTATGTTGATATCTGCTAGTTCTTTTTCGGTAAGATTTGTTGTGCTGACCCCAATCCTTTTGTCGTGCAGATCTACGGATACCTGAACGAAGGTTCTGCTGTCAAAGTATTGTTTCAGCTTTTGCAATCGCTGTCGTATCTACACAATGAGGTATGCTGATGTTGCTGGCGTGAAAGCATGTTGTAGCCAAGAACCCCTGTCTAATTATTTGATCCTTTCGGCCATAACAGATGGAGATTGCGCACTACGACCTGAAGCCGTCAAACATCTTGATCTCGAAGGATGAAAGCGTCAAGCTCACAGATTTTGATCTGGCTCGAGATGTGAACGAGCCAATCGCGTCTTCTTCGATCGGCACGTTGCGCTACCTGCCACCAGAGTGCTACCGCCCGAATTTTGGAGACTGTCAAGGCACTGCCGAGAAAGCAGACATTTGGATGGTTGGCATCGTGTACTGCCTGATGATCTGGGGGAAACACCCGATCTGCAATGAAAAGGGCTCTCAGCAAGAGGCGAAAGAGAGCCTGGCGCGGTACAATGGACAGCTCACGTACTTCCGACCAATGTCCGATCTTTCCCGATGGATCGTTCAAGGGTGCTTGCACCCTGACCCAAGATGCCGTCCGACCGCTTCTCAGCTGCTCCAGGCGCTGCAGACAATACAGCAGTCCTGAAACACCCTCGGGTGAACGGCGAGCACCCACTCCACTCCTTTCCCAGTTTCAGAAGTGTTGTCCATTTGAACGAATATGCGTAGCGATCCAGTGTAGAGTAGTTTGGTTGCCGTTCTTGCATCCATCGTAGCAAAGTAGCAGAGTAGCAGTAGCAAGTAGTAGGGTAGCGCAATTCGAGTAGGGGTACCAATAGTAAGTCAACACTGCATGCATTCCATTCAATTCCATTTTCTTTTACTACATATTTAACTCGTCTGTGGGTTGCGTTTCTCCCAATTATAGGCGCAAAAATGGCGGAAGCGCGCGAATTTGTGCGGCTCGTCGATTGCGAAGCTCCGTTGGTTGTCGTGGCTGTCCGCGAATCTAATTCCCACCGCATAGAGGAAGAGCCCAAGGCCGCGGATGACATCAGGTGGCGACGCATCACGTGACGCGTCCTCTCGTTCGTCATCCTGATCTTCATCCCAACCGTCTTCGCTTGCGGGAGCCAAGGCTTCGTCACCTTTTGGGAGATCGTGATATAGATCGTCGCCTGCAATCGGGTGGCCGATGTGCGCCATGTGTAGCCGTAGTTGGTGCTTTCGCCCCGTGAGTGGCCAGAGATCCACCGTCGTGAGCCACTTGTAGCGCTCGCTGCATCATACAAACGGAGGCAAATACATTGTGAGCAATACAGGACGCTGCAGTAGGGTATCATTAGTATGCACTACCAGAGCGTACACCGCTTCTCACCTTCTCGAGTACGACACGACTCGCATCGCAGTGCACGACTTCTTCCCGCCAATCGGCGCGCTGACAAAGAAAATGCCATCACCACTTGGCAGCCGTGAAGTACAAGCTGTCCACTCACTCGATGGTTCTGTATCGGACAGAGACGCTGGGTCCACTCTGCCGACCAAGATCGCACGGTATTGCTTAGCCACTTGATGCGCTTCAAGCTGCGCGGCGAGATGCGTCTCGGCCACTCGCGTCTTGGCGACGAGCAGCAAGCCGCCCACGCGCGCGTCCAGGCGGTGCACGGCACGCGGCACTATCTTCCCAATCGAGCAGGACAGAGATTTAGATAACATCATCGGAAGCGCGTTCTCTACTGTGCACACGCCGCGGCCTTTCACGTGAATCCCCGCTGAGCGACAGTGCAAATGCGCAGGCAAGTAGGCATATGTAAGTGGATGATGAGCGGGTATAAAGAGGAGCGATCATTTGTGCACACACACCTGGCTTGACGACGACAGCGAGCGTATCGCTCTCGTAGACAACCCGCAGCCCCTGGTTCACGCACACTGCGAAGCACTTGCGTCGCTGTCGGAAGAGCTTCTCACTGACGTCGCTTTTGAGCATCATCCCTGCTGCTACTGCTGTATCATCATCCTCCATCGGCAAGTACTGGATGCGATCGCCGAGCGTGATCCGCACACACGTCGCCACGAGGCGCTCACCGTTCAGCAGCAGATTGCCCCGCTTACGCTCGCGCTTGGCCTTCGAGACCGTCAGGAGGTCGGAGAACGCGCGCGCAGCGACGCGCACCCACTCGGCGCCTGCGTCCGCCGCCTGCACCTCATACTCACTTTCGGTGAGCGGCATTCCGCTTTGGCAATCTAATCTAGCAACCTGAATCACATGTTGGGTTGAGTTTTTGCTTCTGGGTTTTTCATCATTTCGATTTTTCAGTTATACACTCACATTTTTTTCAAAAAGAGCGCGCTTTCATCTGATAATCATGGAGGACAAGTCATTTCCAGCAGCAGCGGCAGAGGACGGGAACGCCAATGACAACGCGATCGCGGCGCTCTTCGATGACATTCCGCCGTCGACGCTGCTGATGGAAGTCGCAGGCAACGATGTTGATGACGATGAGCTGCAGGCTCTCATTCGCGACGGTGTGACGCCATCCTATAGTGGAGACGCGTGTGCGTCACGCCCAAGTCATCGTGACGATACCAAGGAGGTCAAGCTCAAGCACAGCCCGCTTGGAGAGTACGTTAAAGGGAAGAAGTGACGTGTTTCTGCAGGAGAAGCTATCGCTGTTCCTCACGTATAGGCAGCTGAGATGACGATTGCTGGTGCTGGGACGTTCGTGAGCCATCGCCACCCTCGGAAACGGGAGGAACTCGCGCGTCTGCGAGACTGGGTCGACGAGCTGGAGCACGAGCTGACAAAGCGGCTGTAAGAGTGCGCTAGCTCTGCGCCAATAGCAGATGAGCTATAATAAGTGCTCGAGCTTCAACAGGATGCACAGTCTCTGCTGTCGTCGTGGGAGCTAACGGCGCGTGAGCAGAGTGAGGCGTTGCGACGCGCAGTCGCGGACTAGTTCAAAACGTTTCGGACGCTACAGAAACTGCTCGTAAAGATATCTTCGGTGAGTTAGATTTGTGTATGTGGCGTTATGCAAAGCAGCTTAACAGTGTGTACCCCTGGCGAGTGTCACAAACTATGTAGCTGACAGGATGTGCTCTCCTAATCTTGTGGTGTGTGTGAATGCATCCATATCATTACGCTTGTATAACAGAGCCCCCAGTCGCCATTGCGCTTTTCACAGGACTCGATCTTCTTCTGTGACAGGAGCAGCTCCGAACTGCGCCAGTCTCTCGTTGGCGCATTACGATCTCAGAGTGACCACGTGGACCGGATGCTGAGCGACGTAGGGCTGGCAAATTGCGTCACGGATCTGCATCGCGTTCGCGTGGGAGTTGTCCAAACGAGCGCCTCCTTCAACAGCAGCACGCTATGTGTTGAGGTGTCCGAGGCGCACGTGTTCCCGTTCAGTACGGACGAGACGAGCCACACGATCTGGGAGTTCTTCTCGCGCAGCCCGAGACGCATGCACAGCACAGCGGCATGTTCAAAGTGAGTATTGCTCGTATCCGCGCATCAAGGCTGGCTTGTGCATGAATTTCCTATTGTCGGACTGTGTGATTAACACCAGGAACACGGATGTCGCTTTATCTAGGATTTTGATGCCGTTGGTAGCGAGATCTTTGGTAGCTACAGCATGGCGTGTCTGTGGAACGGAGCTCCACACAAACTCACTGGTGTCGTCGCAATGCAGCACCCGATCGAAGAAAAGGCATAAGAGGAAGAAAATCTCCAGTGTCATACCAAGAGCTCAATCAAGCGCACCCGCACCCGCGGTCGCCGCACACTCAACAGGTAATAATTACTCAGCGCATTCTCCTCTGGAAGGCAAGAATGAAAACAAGCCGAGGGTTCTGCTGCGCAAGTCGGGGTGGAGCACGCTTGAGCCGCTTGCAATTGTCGCCGACACTTCATCCGAGTCGATGACACAGGGACCCGCAGGCCGGCCTCGCCGGACCTGGACGCTCTCCACGTTTCCTTCGTAGGCAGAAACGCTCCAGTTCATCGACCTGTTCAGCAGGTACTCGCCGTCCACGAGGCAAAACTAAATAGGTATGCACAGACACAGACAGGTATATACAGTCAGCTACCAGACAAATGTATCTTCACAAAACGCGCTCGACTTGCATTGTTATGCATGAGCTTGGCGGTGACTTGATGAACAACAATCCCCTACGCATATCAAGATCATCATCGAAGAATGTCAGCACCATAGCCGATTAAATCCATCAGATTATGCAGGGACATAACCATGGGGCTCTTACATTGTCAGCGAGGAATTGCAGCTTCGAGTGCTTGGACGCCGCACAGGTGATGGCGCGGGCTGCTACCTTGTGCTTCTTCGCCCTCACCAGTGCGTCCACGAGCTGTTGTACAAAAAATCGCATATAGTGAAAAATTTGGTTGTTAGATTTAACATCATTCATATATAAGAGTCAAATCCTCATATAAGAGCAAGAGTTTACCTCTTGGCATTCAGGATGTACGTACACATAGAGGTTCACTGACGTGTGCGCTACGTCGATGTACTTCAGGATCGACGAACCCGAACGACTAGGAAAGAAGAGAGTCTCAACCACGTAGCAGTCGCGAGAAATGAGACAGCTGGGTTTCCAGTCCGATGCGAGGAGGATCTTGAGGTGCTTGCTTAGAGCAGAGCGGTCGACCTTCATCATACAGGCGATCGATCTCCGAGATAGTCATCCTATGGATGAGCTGGAGACAGGTTGCAGCGAGAACCGTGACCTCGTCGATCATTATGGAGCTCATGGGAGTGGAGCGTGAAGCTGAGCTGGTTGGGCTGGAGTGAATTTGGGATTGAGAACTTGGTGTCGACCACGAAGCATGGGCTTTGATGTAAAAGTTTGTGCGCTTTGGAATAAAAACATTGACTTAAGTACATGCTTTCGTGGAGGAATTCTGAGTAGTTCTGAGAATTCCAAGAGAGGTTCCGTCGCCCATGGGTGACCGAACCTCGATGGACAAAACGAGGTGTGGCGTGCTCATTTCGCGAAAGAGCGCTAATTTTTTTGCAATTTTATTGTAGTTCTCAGTTATTGCATATGCCGCGGTGAAGGGTTTTAAAGAGGTAAAAGGGTGATCTTAGACAGGATTCGGAGAGGATAGACTGCCTCAGGCTTGACTGGTGGGTAGCGTTTGAAAAACCACAAGACGGTAACGAGTTTGCAATCAGTGCGCGCGAGCACGACATTGGCTTGTGATCCACCGCAACATTGAGAACATGCTGATTGACCAGTGATTGACCAGTGAACAACGACTGAGCGGCTTTCTGTAGAACAAATGGTGATGATGATAGTGGCTATACAAGCAGTGTCCACAGTATGCAAGCGGAAGCAGCGTATTCTGCAAGTCAATTCAGAGTGGTCGTTCGACACACCCAGAAGGGAACACACGAAATGAGTAACACCCTTTCGAGAGCCCACCCAGACAGTCGTTGCAAGCAATACATGCCCAGAGTCCGTGGAAGCTCCAGGTCAAGATCAGGAAAGGGACAAGACCTTCTCGTCGCCGTTCATCAAGAGGAAAGTGAATAAGCCACAGGTACTCCACTCGAATGCACGCTGGGAAGTCAAATGCCAATTGATCGTGTTCCCACCAGCTCCTGCTCAGCTCAACAACGTCTTGCGATTCTTCATCAGCGGTATTGACAATTTTTTGGTTCCAGGGAGTATCTTTGGCGGTCGCGTGAGGCTCCATCAGATGCAATGGAAAGTACCATGAAGCGACTGGAATTTTGGGTCTTGCGTCACATCGTGCTCTGACAGGCAGTGCCACGCTGTTGACAGCAGTAAATTTCATCACCAGCCAGCGGCTGGCTAGTGGACGAAGAACTACACATGGCCCACGGAGCGAACGAAGACTAGGAGCTACGCATGAAGGTCGTCGGCAATGAAGATAGAGATCTTGCGTGGGGTGATGCAGAGGATGATGACACAAGTGCAAGCAGCTCATCTTCCCCTTTAGCACTTCACAAGGAGCTGTCATGGGGACATGAACAGCAAGCAGCCTTATTATTTCTGTCCCTCTGCATTACAATTTTAAAAGACGAATGCCAATGCATTCCCGATCCCGTCAGTCTACCTCCCTCTTGGCACACGCAACGCTCGTACCCAACGCTACAACCAGCGCCTTCTTCTTCGTGGATGGAGGTATTTGGAAATTTTGAGTCTTCAGGGCATCGCATCTTCCGTGGTCGCATGAGTCACTACAACCCACTTCACTTCGTGCTTTTTTTTGCTGAGTGGAAATTCATCGCTGGCTTACCAAAGTTTTGGTCTCGTGCGTAGAGGCCATCGGCCGCGGTACTGACAGACAGCGCTTGCTACCTTGGTGCCAGCCACAAACTTCGATATCAGATACAAAATAAAATAGTAGTGTGACGGGCTTGGTGAACGTGGAGATACACACGGGTGTGCAGAGCTGACCGCGATGAAGATGGAGATCTTGTGTGGTGGCATGAAGCTCTTCACACAAGAAGCGACCGCGATTTTTCTACGATGGGAATGGAAAGTTTGCCAATTCGGGGAGCATCTTGTGCAGTCGAATGAGACTTGAGTCCACGAGACAAAATGAAAGACTGTGCCATACTCTCTTGGCTTGGAGCCCCCGAAAATTTTGATCTTGCTTTGAGGGGATTAACACATGGCAGACTGCTGACTGGCAGTGCTACTCTGTTGACAGCAGCAAACTTCAACGTCAGCCAGAAATGGCTGGTTGACGACCCCCACGTACACGTAGACGGTCTACAGGGTCGACAGCGATGAAGATGGAGCTCTATTGAGAGAGGTGAAGTGACGGATGATGACGCAAGTGGGAGGGAATCCCATCATCTCGAGAGGAGTGTCCTCTCGAGGGTCATGCCAAACCAGCAACTTCGAAGGTGCGAATATTTCATCATAATTCAGATTTTTCTGTGGTTGTTGTGTGAATATTGGCAAATAGGAAAACTGTGTGGGGATGGTTGGCTTCATTTTGGACGAACCCTCATATTCGCCCCATCCTCACGACTGAAAGAAGGACCCCAAATAATTCTCTCGACACGGTGCCACTATCGTTTGTCGTTTGGCGTAAGTGGCCTGGAGAGCCAGCACACAATCAATTCATTCATTCCTCGCCATCCCACTATATATCAACTGGAGAGAGATTACCATTTTGGGCGTGTTGTCGACGCGTCCCATCCATCCATCCCTTCTTTCCTTCTCTCTGAATCCAATGGGAAAGTAGTCCAACGTGGCGCTTTGGGAGCATTACACGCGTGTTGTTCGCGCGCGCATGATCAAGATGCTCGTGTGCGCGTTGAACTGACTGAGTGGACTCCTCTCGAGTCGAAATGGAAGGCGATCGATTCGATTCGCGAGTGGGTACCTCTCCTTTGCTCGAGTGCCAATTCTGATACGCGGCTTCCAATTTCCACATGCTCATGCACATGCACATGCATGCGCCTCATGATAGAGAGGAATGCTTGGGCATACATGCACGTACAGTATCAAAGTGCCGCGCACACACGCAATTCGTCTGCAATTCTCGACTGGTCAATAACGTCAAAGTTTTCACCATCTCTCTCCATTGAGTTGCATGCATTCAGCGTGATCCACACCAATTCAATGTGGTACACATTGATAATGGGACCTTCTTTTTCTCCTCCCCTTGCTCTCTTGCTTTCTGCAAGGTGAATCGAAAAGCAAAAAGCATGATGCGTGAAGGAGGGGGTGACCACCACGAGCATGAGCACGAGCACGGCGGGCTGGATGGTCTCCACGCCGAGCTGGACACGACGCCCATGTTCGAGGCCGCACGAGAGGGACGCGTCGACGAGCTCATGGAGATCCTGGACGCAGACGCGGCGCAGCTGCACGCGCGCGACAAGTACGGCCTCACGCCGCTGCACTGGGCGTGCGACCGTGGTCAGTACCACGCGGCAGCGCTGCTGCTATCGCGCGGCGCGGACGTAAACGCTGTCGAGAAGCGGCTTTTCAAGCGAACGCCGCTGCTGTTCGCCGCGCTCTCGGGGAATGAGGGGCTCGTGCAGCTGCTTGTGAAGCAGGAGCAACTGAACGTCGCAGCGACGGACTACAAAGGCTGGAGCGCGGTGCACTGCGCGGCGCACGTTGGCTCAGTGGGCGTCTTGCGCATGCTGGTCGCTGCTGGCGCTAGCTTGAGCGCACTGACGAAACGCAAGGAGAGCGTGCTGCATCTGGCCGCACGTGCTGGTCGCGAGGAGCTCATTTCTCAGCTTGTCGGGATGGCGACAGTCACTGGCGTTGAAAATCCAGAGAACCAGCAGCTGCGCGTGGAGAATGAGCTGATCGGCGCTCGAGACGAAGATGGAAACGTGGCGGCAGACGTCGCGCGCGCGAACGGCTACCACGGCATCGCCGCGACGCTCTCCAAGGTGGCAACAGCGAGCACAGCTGGGAACTAACTAAAGGATCTCCCGTCTGCCACAACACCGCAATAATGCAGTCAGATCCACAAGATGATGCAGATGGTGGACTGAATCAGCGTCACCTTTGGATGATGCCCAGCCAGAATCCGCGTCTTCCAGGCACGATCACTCGTCACTATGCGACGTCGCATCGCGGCGCTGACTCCTTTCAAGGCAGCAGATGCAAAATACGAATACGTGAGGACGATGATGTTTCCAATCAATACATCAACATTTTTGTGAAAGTGGCACCCGTGGTATCATTGCTTGCTTGCTGTTGCGCTTGAGCACGTCTGTGCAAATGTCTGCGGAACACGTCGGAACCAACTTGGTGCTGAGCTGACGAGACGTCTTCCGCCCCGGACCAACTTTCGAATGCGTCGACTCACTGCTTTGACGCGAGGCTACGAGACACACACTACTCTCACCGTCGTCCACTGTAGTCAAGGAAGTAAGGCATGCCATTGCCGCCGCGTTGTCATTCATGCGCACCGACTTGACTGAGCGAGCGACCGCCGCCTCGAAACAGAAACAGACTGGGTTTTAGTATGCCCCCCGCTTGCGGCTTTCCTCGTTTTCTTCAACAACCGACGTCTCATAAACATCGTCGACAGAGCAACCTCCGTCAGCGTTTCTGTTGGGTCTGAATCTCAGTTCACATCTGTTTGTTTGACAAGACACGCAGCGACTACTGCCTGGCAAGTGAATGAAATGGGCGGACCTGCGCGAGCATCGCCGGGATGCCGACCCGTCAAACGGCCGCGGCATACTGAGCGCAAGTGTAAAAGGAAGCGAGCTCAAGTTGAAGCGCTCGCACCGTTTCGCGATCCTTTTTGTGTTTGGATCGAGCCAGTGACGCGCCGCCGCCATGGTGGCAACTCATATTCAGACCCCACAGAGAACGAACTGAAAAACCGTCAAGTCACAAAGGGGCCAGTTACTTTACCATCACTCTTCTCGGCTCGTGAGGCAACTTCAACATGCATTTCGAGGCGAAGATGATTAGGGGAGGTGGTTATCCCACTTTTCGGCTTTTTTGCTTCTTTGCTTTTGCTTTTGCTTTTGCTTTTTGACACTCGCTTGAGCCAATTTTGCTTGTTTTATGTTTGGTTTACACGAATAGAAATCAAGCGATGCTTTCTTGTGTGTGAGATGCTTGCTTTGTTTTACATTTGTGTGTGTAATTTGCCCGAGTTGTTTTGACTGATTTTGGGCTGAGCAAGAAATAGCTCAGTCTGCCTTGCGTTTTGAAAAAAATGGCAGGATAGCGCCAGCAGCAAAGAGTGCCTAGTTGAAGAAAAGCAGCACCAGAAAGAGAACAAAAATGACTTTGTCAATGGGCAGCCACACACAGCCACACCAACCGAGGAAAAAGGATTGGCGTTTTTGGATCTGTTTGCAAGCTCAAGCAAAGCCCCGAAGAGTGCGTAGCCAGAAATCTGTGGACGGATGGCATACAGTACAGTAAAACTCAACGCGGGATGATGCAAGAGCTAAGCGGAAAAAACATCTTTTTTTCTCCAGTGCCGCATTTCTCTTTGCACGCACCCGCAACCCTTCGCGCGCAAGCTCAACTTGGCTTGTCGTCCCCATCCCAGCTGAACAGTGAAAAGTCCCTCGCTCGTTTGATCCATCTACACTTTTTGAGTGTTCTCACGTGCACCACCTGATATTCTGTATTGTAAACATCGCGTAAATCAGTGTATTCGACCAAAAGGGAGTGTTGGCTGGATGTGGGGCACTGTGTTAACAATGATGTAATGTCGAGAGTACTGGATTAAGGCCACTTGGTCGCAAACACGCCTCCGTCTTCAAAAACAGTGGGATTTGGCTTGCGTTTTGGGTCTTTTGAATGACTTGCCGCCAAATATTGCGGCAAACAGCAAGGAGCGAGCGAGTTGCTTGCACGTTGCCCAATCGGCAATATGCAACATGCGCGTAAGCGCTGGCTTTCCGGTACGCCGCTGTTTACAGACAGCTCGCAAAAGCGAGGTCTCGTGGTTGAAGGTGATGATGCTAGCATACCAGTCCATTTGCAGAGCTGGACGTTTGTTTCTCTGCGTCGTCGCCAGCTCGTGGCTGAGTTGCTCAGCTCAAATCTCGTGTTTGCGCTGCCCCTCCAAAATGTTGGATTGGACCAATTCAACCCTCGGAGTTGTGTGTGAGTTGCTTTTGCTAGATTGTTTGTGTGGTTGTGGCCGTTTGTTTGGGTTGGGTTTTGTGTGACAGATTCAAGCAACACGCCACCTGTCGGAATTAAATCAAGCAGCGGCCAGCAGGTTGTTCCTGGCTTGTTAACATGTGAAAATATTTTGGCTAAAAAAACAACAAAATTGAGTAAAACTGCAGCCTCATTTTTCAATTTTTAGCACAAAAAGCTAAAAATTGAAAATGAGGTTGCAGTTGAAGGTTGGAGTTGCCGTTGCCCAACAGGCTTTTCGTCCTAAAATCTGCCAGCGGGTAGGTTTAGCTTCTATTTTAGCCAATTAGAGCGCGGTGCAGCTTGCGTTTTCAATAGTAGCCCTGCCGCTTGTCTGCTTTTTGTGCGGTTTTTTGCTTGATTTCTCGTCCCACTTTTCTCTTCCCCTAGCCCTATCGCATTTTATTGTGCCAATTTACGGTACACCGTCAGAACTCCAGGCTCTGGCTTGCATTCTCTCTCGTCCTTCCATCCTCCACGTCCGCATTTTTGGGACTTTGTATCTGTTCTGTCCGTCTTTGGCCCAGCAGCTCCACTCCACTGCCGCCGACCAGACTGCGCTGCTCGGCATTCAGGAATTCGCGCTCGCTCGAAAGGACGACGCGACTACTACTACCAGCACACACACAGCCCATTTATCAGCATCCGCAGCAAGCAAGCCCACACAGCGCTGTATGAATCCATGAAGCGATCGCGTGCATGTGAAGACCTGCGCGCGCTCGAGTGCTCTTCGGCACCAGTAGCTACAACCAGCCACAACAACAGCAATCTTACAGGTCAGCGCGGCGTGAAGCGTTCGAAGCGCCACGTTGAGATGGTCGACAGCGAGTTCAGCGACGTCGAGGAGCTCAGCGACAGCTTCCTGGCATCGATCCGCGTCGTGGACACCGCCGCCGAGAACAGCAGCATGCAGCAGCACCTGGACACGTTCGACGCGCTCGAGTTCGTCATGGGCATGAGCAGCAACTACGACCACCTGAGCGTCTCGACCGCGTGCTTTGACGAGTGCCTGCCGCCGATCCGCCGCAACTCGCGCGACGTGATGCCCGTGGTCGAGTGCGACACCTCGTCGTGCAGCGCGCTCCAGTTCAAGAAGAAGCTGCAACTCGGAGGAGCCGAGTCCAGTATGATGATGGTCGACTCGGTGGACGCCCCCGCGTCTGACATCCTATGCAGCCGCTACCAGCTCGAGACGCGCTGCATGGACCCGCTGGACAAGCGCCAGTCGCTCCCGTTCGACATGTCGTCGTTCATCATGCTGTCCATCAACCCGAACCGGTGATCGCTCGCTCAGTCAGTCAGTCAGTATGCTATACATTTATCGACCAAGAAAGCATCAGCTTTGGTTCCAGAGCCATGTGTGTAGTATCCACAAAGCGCGGAGCTCGGCCAGCGAGCCACATCCAGCCAGCCAGTCTCCGGTCCAGCGCGCGCAGCTCATCCCTCGCGACCTCCACCCACTACGAGTTGGTGACGAGCGACCGAGTTCAGAGCGCCTGGGCATCCTACCACCGCCAAGGATGGGCCACCTACCAGGTTCCCTATGCTACGCGCTCCCATGAGAAGCCAACGCACACGCGCACGCATTCTCAAAGCCAGCTAGAGTTTCCAGGAAACCTCAAGACACGCTCGCGGACGCAGAGAAATCCCCCGTGTCACCCAGTCCGTCTCTGTTGAGGGATCTCAAAGGTGGAAGCCTTCACTTCAAGCTTGAAGAAGACGGCGGTGGTAACTTCCAGCCTTCCAGCCTTTCCGGAGCCGTCTTCCTTCGCAGCACCCAGTTCGTTCAGTTCAGGCAGATCTGGACGCTTCTGCGTTCGACTCGGCGTTCTTCCGCGTTCTGCATTCTTATTATGCGGCGTTCTTTATTGAAAAACAGCCATGAAAATGAAAACCATGGAAAACAGCTTGGAGTTGCGCCATAATAATAATGAAAAAGAAGAAGAAGAACAACAAACGCCTTTTTGTTTTCTTCAACTTGCAGCAGCATCGTGTCTCAATATATTTTTATTTATTGATTTATTTAGCCGCTCGCATGATCGATCTCACGAGAGCCAAAGTGTCACCGCCATAGTTATTCTTCTTCATTCCCATGCGTGCATGCTCGGTCGCCCTGCCGATCACCTCAGAACTACGCAGTCGACTCAACTGACTTTCATATCCCGATTCGGTTATCCTTTGAATCTTTCGCAACCATCTCGATTTGCTGATCATCAAGTCATATGCATCATCATCATCCTCGAAATGTGATCAATTCTCTGTGACAACACCGCGTCGTCGTCGGCTGGCTGGTGAGGTGAGCCCGATCACACGCCCTTTGTCTTTGTCTGGAGCTCCTCGCTTACTACTCTGTCAGTTGAACGGCGACCAGTTCGAGTGGCCCCCCGGTGGCTGGCGCGCGCTCGACACATTGCGATTCGCCGTATTGCCATTACCGCCAACCCCAGCATACCCACCACCACCACCACCACTGGTCGAGACGCCCGCAACAGCTGTGCCACCGCGACTCGCAGGTGTCGCATCCCCATAGCCGAAGCTCCCAGCTCCATAGTGAACACCATACGAAGAATCAGTTTCTGCTTGGTGCAGATGCGACATGCTGCCGCCGCCACTGCTTGTACCGCGACCTCCGTGTCCAATCGCTTGTGATGCTGGAGGATTGTAACTATTGAAGCCACCGCCACCGCTGCGACTGGGAGGCGCCATCTGCGAGCCGCCATTGCTGCTGTATCCGTAGCTGTCGTTGTACGCGGCGCCCGTGTACGGCGGCATGGGCAATGGCGCTGGCGATTGGCTCTGCGCCGTGCCGATGCGCTCGTAGTCGACGTACCCTCCGCCAAAGCCACCCTGCTGCTGTTTCTGGCTCTGCTGGTGCACAAACTTGGACAGCGGTGACGGTGGCGCGTAAATCGCTGCTGCACCATAGTGGTCCTCCATGTACGGGTTCATCGGCATCCTGCCGTCACCATAAGAAGAGCCTGGTGGACCTCCAGAAGATAGAGATTGCCCCATAGAAGAGCCTGGCGCTGAGCCATTTTTCCGCGCGAGCCATTGCCGTCGCTTGCGCTCCCAGTTCTGGTCGCGCTTGGACGATGTGAGCGGCGGCTGAGAGCCCCAACTGTGGCTTGAGCACGCGCTGCCGCTCGAGAGCGGGCGTGACGCCGGCACAGGTGGCCCAGCGCCGTAGCTTGTCGGTGGTGCGCCGATAGCCACTGGCTGCTGTCTATACTGGTCACCCCAATTGTTGGTCTTGTTGTTGTTGTTCTGTCCGTACGAGCCGTAGCTGCTGGCGGGTGTGGCCGCAGATCCATAGTTGCTGTAGCCGTTGGGAGTACCCGATTTCTGGTTCATGGGTGGCGCGTAGTCATAGTTGCCGTTGTTGTTGTTGCTGGTGTACGCCCCCGTCCGCGGAGGCAGCGCCGCTGGGTCCGTGCTCGCCGCTTTCTCGCTCACGTCCACTGCGGCCTCGACCGTCCCAAGGCCTCCTGGACCTGTTCATCCCATTTGTAGAGCCGTATAAACCGTCAGTGTCCATGAAGAGCTACAGAATGGACCTTGTGTGCTGTATGCAGCAAGAACCAGCCAGACACGCAAATGTACCGAATGTGATGCTGGACACGCCGCCGGGCGGCGCATGGAGTCGCGTGGAGCTGCGCTTCACGTGCAGCTGCGAGGACGTGAGCGTCGACATGCTCGCTCTGTCGCTGCGGAGAAGAGAGAGAGAGGGGGGGGGGTCACTTAATGCGTCGCTCTTCCAAATATGAGGAACTGCTGACCGTATTTACAACGCGTCTCTTTGCTTTTGAAGAGCTATTCTTGCAGTTGACTGGGCAAGAAAGTGAGGGGGATCTATTGATAGAGTTAGCACGGCAAGAGGTGACCTCTTCATGGCGCTCGGCCTTGTGTGTGAAGAGCCACATATGCTGCCTGCATCATTCGTGGTAGCACAAGAACATTCGTTCTCTGTATCGATGCAATGGCAAGCCTCTTCGACATCGCAGCGGGGCTGAGTCAGTTCGACAGCGACAGTGATGGTGCATACGCCAGGGATGATGCTGAGGCCGCGCCAGAGGAACAAAACTGTGGCTTTGAGCGCAATAGCACGTCTGATTCCAGACACTGCCCAAGATTATTGGTGCTTCCATCACGTCAACAGTCCGCGCTTTGCATCTTGGACGAGACGCTCCAGAACATCTATGACACGCGAAGAGCGAGCGTGGCGCCACTGTCCGCGTCCAAGAGCGACGAGCAGCTTGAGAGTCGACTTCAGCAGTTGAATGCGGCAACAAAGCAGCACCCATCATCAATGCAATCATTCTCACCGTCCTCCTTGTCGTCAGAGCTCCGCAAGGTGTTCACACACAGCGTTTCCTACCCGCAGCTGCAGCAGATGCAGACGACAACATCAAACTACTCGAGTAACGCTCCGCTCAGCAGCGAACTAGCGGTAGCTAGACACAGCAGCTCTCAATTGAGGCAACGGCACAGTCTTGAGAGTGGCGCCGACCCCGACATGATCGCAAAGACGGTCTTGAGGGAGATCAACGACGAAATCGAGCAGCTGGGATTGGCGGCAGCTTCATGTGTGGCGCAGCGATCACCCGACGACCAGAAGAGCATGGCCCGATTCCTGACTGAAAAGTACATTGACGCGCGCCTGGTGAGTGTGGGGTTTGTCTATATACTATATCACATTACGATTCACATCACATTGAGCTCCATCATGTTGACTGACTTGGTGCAGAACAAGCTCCCTGGGACCCCGTTCGTGCAGTTGGTGCGCCGGAAAGCGCTGCAAAAGATCCAGCAGCTCCATTCGCAACAGCATCAGCAACAGCAACAGAGCCTGAGCAAAGACAAAGACACGCATGCACAAAGCGTGAGCAAGGTTGCTGCTGTTGCTGCTCCATCTCGCCATCTCGAGCTACGATCTGAGGCAGGCGCGGGCGAGCAGCCCCTGTGGCAGCAACTCGCCGCGCTAACTCCGCAGCAGCGCGAGATGCTGCGCAAACTCGCGCGCGTACCGGAGACGCACGTGGCGTCGCTGCCAGCAGCGCAGCGAGAGCTCGTGCAGTTCGCCAGGCGTCTGGAGCTGCTGCGTGGCATGTCGGCGCGCGAGCTCGGCCACCTCGAGCCGCGTCAACAGCAAATCGTCCGGCAACTTCAGTTTGAAGACGTTGGTTACACATAAGCACGGACTATAGTGAACAAAGCGCGACTGCTGAAAAACGATGTGCATTCGCGCAACCTCATGTATTTTATGTATTCCTGCGAATGTGGACAAACTGAGGTTTTTGGCCGAGGGTTTGATTCACCCACGGCATAAAAAAGAGCGACATTGGGTTTGTTTCGTAGACCACGGCATAAAAAAGAAATGTGTACTGGTTGTGCTTCTCTCTCACTCACTGTTCCGCCTCCTTGGGCTTGGAGTAAAAGTGCGAGGTCTTGGCGAGCTCGAGCGCGTGGTTCTTGGCGAACGCTGCCACGTTGAAGTTGGCGCGCTGCGCACTCAGGCGCTCGTCCTGATCCGTTTCGGAATGTGGCGCCTGCTGGCGGAAGAGCAGCGACACGTAGCGGTGCTCGCCCACAGGTGGCGTCACCGGGTAGTACGGCACGACGACCTGCTTCGGAGCCACAGCCACGCTCTCGTTGACGCTCTTGGCGTCGAGATCCGCGACGATGTAGTGCAGGAACGGCGCGTGCGATGGATCTTCTGGGTCTGGTGCGTCAATATCGATGAGGACCCACGTGAACAGCGCCTCGCCATCGTCAATAGCGATCGATGGTGCAGTCGCGGCCTTGAGAGAAGCCAGGATGAAAGGCAATAAGCATAGAAAGTTAGCATGAGTAGTGAAACGCCATGATAGACGAAATGAACAACAGCAATGACACGATTGTATACACACCTCGGCCATGGGGACAAAGTCGCCGTCGTGGATCTTCTTGCCGTTATAAGCGATCGTGAACGATACACTGACATCATCGGTCGATGCGTCCAACCGCTCGAGGATCGTTTGGAAGACGTCTGAGTCGAGCGGACCCCCTGCTTGTGCATCGTTAGCGGTCACCATGAGCGCCATCGGCGACGCGATCAGAGAGCCGTCGTCCACGTAGCGCAGACTGTGGCCGAATCCGGCGAACTGCAGCACCGACGAGAGCACCACGAGCGTCGTGAAGAGCGCGAGCAGGATCTGCAGCGGCAGCGAACGCGACGCCGGCGTGGAGAGCGGCGGCACGTACGGCGGCAGCGGAGACGACTCGCTCGTGAGCGACGCATACGAGTGCATGATCGGCAGGCGCGAGCGGCTCAGGTGCGCCGAGGAGCTCAGGCCGCGCGAGACGCCCCAGCCGTGCATGGTGTTAGTGAAGACAGTCTGCTTGGTGGGCTGGCCTGATTTTCGTGTGAGCGTCTCTGCTCGTGGACGAGGAAAGATCGCATTCCCGATACAAATTTGCCCCTAAAAAAGTGGAAGGAGCGCGCAACATGCTAGGAAGAGTCGCGCAGAGAATGGCTTCGATCTTTTTACCATTTTGGACACATTAGTTTGTGGTGTTGAAATTTATAGTGTCGTCGAGTGTACTATCACTGACATTGTATGTGTAAAGCGGCATACCGGTATACAAAGTCGATTCCGGAGGGCTCTACACGAACGCCAACCCTCCGGAGCTCTCCCATGAAAAAAACATCGCGTAATAGTTAACCAGTGGTCTCACGCTCTTCAGTGAAAAGCTTCCAACCTAACCACACAAAGGCTTTAGAGTTTGTCGAAGTAATGCACAGTAGTATGTAGTAGTATTCATCAGTATCCATGTACGAGTCAGATAGACTAGTTCACTCGCTCCCACTCTCTCTCTCAACACCAACAGCCTAGCGAGCAATAACTTACCTACCATGTTTCTGCTCTTTTTTCACGCTTGGTCTTTTCTTACACGCGCTCCTTCTTATTTCAAAGGCATTCAATCACCCATCAGTCGAACAAACCTCGTTAGACTTCTTGGCATCCACAACGACTCGCTTAGTGCAGCAGCGGGTAGTACACGTCGTCCAGAGTCTCGTCCGCCTTGGCCGCCGCGCGGCGGTGGCGTTTGACGACCACGAGCGCCACCAGCGCCACCAGCGCGCTCACGCCGAGCAGCGCCGTCACGCCCACGTGCTCCTGGCTCGCGGTGATGATCGCGTGGCCGACAGACATCAGCGTACTGCTCTGGCTCTCGTACGTGTCGTGGCTCTGGTACGGGTTGCTGTTGTAGCTGTCGTACGGGTTGCCGTAGGCGTTCGGTGAGGGCGAGGACGGCTCGCACCGCTTGATGTTGTCTTCTGTGTCCGGGAGGTCCAGGATCGCCGTGCACGTGAGCTCCTCGTCCTTGCACGACGAGCAGCACTCTTTCTCGCCACTTTGCACGTACGTTTGTCCCACGAGGCTGGAGTCCACCGGCGCCGCTCGGACAAGGATGCCCGCGCACGCTTCGTACGGACCTGGGAGCTTGCCGGCGCATTCGTCGAACTCGCACTCACCCACGGGTGGCTTGGGGTTGTCGATCTCGGGGGGGGTGCAGTCCTTCACGGAGAACGGCTTCCAACATTCCTTCTTCACCTCGTAACCGCCAAACTGCTTGTACGTGAAGTGGCACGTGACATTGAACTTGGTGAACGCGTCTGTCTTGGCGTTGTTGAGTGCCTCCACCGCGAAGCGCGTGACGATCTCAGGCGAGTCCTGCTCCACGCTCAGGATCTCAGCCGGCGAGTGGCCGTCGAACGCCAGGTCGCAAACCACTTTCGAGATGTTCATGCGCAGCTTGTCGCGCGCGTACATGAGCCCGATGTTCGGGTGGTAGTCGAACGTGAGCTCGGCAAAGTCACTCTTTGGGTACGTGCAGATGTCCGCCTCGATCGGCAGGCGCGACACGGACGTCTGGTACCACATCTTGGGGAAGAACTCGCAAACCAGCACGTCACTGTGCGGGTGCAGGTGCACCGAGAAGCAGAAGCTGCGCACCTTGCCGCACTGGGTCCACGCCTCCAGGTGGATGTCCGTCTTCGCGTTCACAAACGTCTCATTACCGGCGTCAGTGTTCCAGAGCTTCCAGTTGCCATTCCCCACGCGGTAGCGCCAGAAGACAAAGTCGTCGATCTGTGCGTATACTCCGAGGTTGAAGGTCGCATCCGCCGTCGTGTCAATCAGGTCGGTCACCTTGCTCGAGAATGAGCACTCGAGCGTAGTGTTGGGGTCATGCAGGTTCGAGCACTGCACCGAGCGGTGGATCTGGGTCTCAGTCTGGAGGAACTCTTTCCCCGGTAGCTGGTCCAGGATCGCCTGGGATGTCGCCTTCATGTCCGCCTTGATTTCGGCAGTCACCGACGCGAACGTCTCGCCGTGAAGCATCAAGCACTGCTTGAAGTCGCACGAGTTTGAGCCGTCGCACTGCTCAATTTCCTCCTCGGCAGCAGCTCCGCAAGTGTAGTTGGTCCATTTCTCCTTCAACGTCGTCGACAACGTGATGCAACGAGTGCACACACCATCTTTGACAGGATTTTCACAGTTGTCAGCCTCCGTGGTGGTACCGGGTTTCACGAGCGGGTTGGGCTGCGCCTTCGCCTTCGCAACAAACGCGTGGATCGTCGTGCTGAGCTCGAAAAAGTCCTTCCCGGTCTCAAACCCCTTATCGCACGCCTCGTGCTCAAAGAAATCTTGCGTCTCAAGCACTTTGACATCACAACGATTTTTAGTACTGCAGGCGTCGTTCGTCGCCAGGTCGCCAAACTCGTAGAACTTGTCGAGCAGGTCTTGCGCTTGGTTGAGCGTGTCAGTCGTCATCTCCGGGACCTCGTACTCGCTTCCTTCGGACGCCGCGTCACCTGTGTAGTTTGCAGGGCACAATGTCGAATTTTGTGGACGGTACTGGTCAACAATCGCGACGCACCCCTCGCACGTCGCGTCGTCAGAGTAGTCCTTCGCGACAAGCCTGAGCGAGTACTTTCCGTACGAAGAGAACTCCATCAAGTCGATCTTGGCCTGACGGTGCTCCTGGTAGTCCTTCCACGTGTACAGCGACGACTCGACAGGGGTGCCGTCAGCAAACGTGGTCGTGACACCAATGTGCGGTCCGGTCTCTAGAGGATTAACTGAATCAACAGAGTTCTCGCTGTGCAACGTGATCTCTTCGGGAAAAGGAGGAGCCACTAGCGGATTCTTTGGCAAGTCTGGGTCACCTTGGTTGACTCGCGAATCCGCGACGTAGTTGTCCTGCGGGAACGGCACGGGCACACCCCAAGCTTTCGCGAGGTTCGTGATTCGGCACTGGCCTTCATCACCCTTGGCTTGATCTTCGCCCGTGATCTTAATTTCGTACCCAGGGGTGTGGTCGCTCCACACACACGGGCACACGTTATTGTCCACTTCCGTGCACTTCGTCTTGCCGTACTCCCCAGTGGTGATCTGGAACCCAGCGGGGCACGAGCAGAAGCAGTCGCGCTTGCCTTTCTTGTCGATGTAGGACACGGGGATGCCGCCTGGGAGGGACTTGGCGCAGTGGATCTTGCGCGTGATGGTGTACGGGTCGTACAGGAAGATGTCCTGGATCGCGCTTAACTTCACGCTTTTTCCGTCATGCTCGCAAAAGCTTGGGTTACTATCGCATACGCCAAACAATTCGCTCATATCAATCTGTTCCTTATGCACGTATTGATCCACAAGCCCGAACGAGAGTGGGTTGTCGACGAAGCTGATCAGCGCGACCGGTGCCGCCACTGGTACCGGTCTTCCGTCTTGCCCGAGCGCTCGAGTTGCCGCTCCAAACGCAGACGAGAAGCGCGTTAGGTCGCTCGCGAGCACTTCCGACGACAAGAGCTTTACTTGACTAGGTGGAGCGGCCGCGCCGTAGTTGTTGTCGTGGTGTGTCGATTCGTCGCTGCAATCGCCTGGCACGACTGCGACCTCCAAATCAACATCGGTGGACTCTAATTCAGAGCTCGGTGGTGACTTAATCCAGCTCTTGATTGTTTGGATCTCGTCATCTTTCAAGCACTTGGACAACACGATGAGTACCGTTGGCTTATCGGACTCCTTCGGCTTTCCTTTTCTGGTTGAACATTTGTATTGGGGCTTCTCGTACTCGCTGTTCCCATGAAGCGCCATGAGCAGACTCCCTGGGATCGAGTTTGTGTTGCTCGCCAGGAACGTCACGCCGCCTGCGTGCGACATCGCGAGCTCGCGGTTGACGGTGTTGCCAAGTGCCGCAGCGGCGAGCTGCGTCAGCTGAAGCAGCAGCCCGAGACCGAGCACTAGAGACACCTTCATGGCGAAGCGTTGATAGGCTGGTTGGATCAAGCGAGCAGCAGACAACCAGAAAGAGAAAGAGAGAGTGCGCGTCACCCACTGCGTTCTTCCAAGCTTCTGTGGTTCGCTGTGTTGGAGGCAAATCCAAGACTGGGGGTGAAGAGAGGCAAGCCACAAGACAAGAGCGCAGGAGAAACACAGGCAGGGAGAGCAATCCTGAAGCGTCGTCCGCGCGAAAAGCCGTCGAGATCCGACCGTTCACGCCCGCGTGGGCAAAACCACCCGCCCGTCCGCCCGCACACACATGCCCGTCCCTCTGTTGTGCGGCTGCGCCGCGTCGAACGCCATATTCGAGACACCGTCCTTTGGCACCGCCGCATTCCGTGCTGCTTGTTTTCGCCACGCGCCGCCTCGCCTTCATAGCAGCCAGCCATGTTTTCAGCCTATCAGCGGAGGATGCGACCACAGTCTACAGAGCGACGGGCGGGCAGTTTCCCGCTGTTGCTCTGTGAAGCACCTGGCGATTCCTCTTCATCGCTCTCTTCTCCACACCCAACTGCCCGCCTGCTTTGCACCTGGTATTCGTAGGTGTCAAGCCTCTCGTCTGTCTGGCGCATTGTAATGCAATCGCCTAACGGAAAGCAAACATGGCTTCACACAAGTTTGAGTGCGTGCGCGGCAGGTGCAAGTCGAAGGCGTTCGTTCTATTTTCAGCCATGTCTGATAAATGTTGCAATCTTTGCCAAACTTGAAAACAGAAGGTTCTTAACTGCGCGATTGCTCGACGAGCACAGGGATCTTGACGCTTGCGTGCACGTCCAAGTACGCGACCGCGATGGCTCGGATCTCAAACTCGTACTTGCCTGCAGTGAATACATCGGATGCATAGGAAGACAACAAATAGCGTCAGATACCATACGTGTGGATATGCATACAAGCACACATCGCATGCCGTATGCCGTACCTGCAACGCCTGGACCAGTGAACCCGAGCTTCTGCACCACCTCCTGCGATAAATCCACACACTGTATGGAACCAAGAGAAACGAACATCATGTTAGCAACAAGCTTCGTCGTATTTAGCCACGAAGGATGCCCACAAGGTGCGCGTGCCCGATACCTTCCATGCGGCATAGAGACGACTCGACGCCTTGTCCATGACCACGAACCAGAGGTGCTCCTTGCGGAACGGGCTCTTGGCGTCGATCTCGTCGTAGAAAGTGGACGCGAGCGGCGCCGACTCGCCCTTCGCGACGTGCTTGCGCGCGAGCGTGAGCTCCGCGGTGATCCAATCGCTCGGTTGGATGTTGGACTCGTCCAGGACGTGCAGCGTCGCGGCGTCAAAGCTCAGCTGTGGCAGCGAACCGCCCGAAGGCGCAAGACGCGCCTTCTGGTCGCGCAGCGCGTCGTCATCCGCCACGAAGCTGCCCTGCGCCATGCTCGAGAGCAGCGAGAGCGAGCGCAGCAGCGTGAGGCCCGTGAAGCCACGCTTGATCGAGTGCTCCACCGCGATGTTCGAGAAGATCTGGTGTGACGTCACATAACATAACACACACCATAACCGTTAGGCTCTGTACAATTTTCATGCAACGCTAGTAGCAAACGACGACATGATAGCTGTACCTCGACGAGGAAAGGGAGCTCCAAGAGCACTTTGTGCAAGCGGTGGTCAACTGCTCATTATCAGCAGGATAACAAGATATGCGGCTGTTAGCTGTGAGTCAATACCACCATACCATCAATAGAGATGAAAGAGACGTACGCCACGTTGGCTTGGGCACGCCGCTGAGTTTGCTGCGGCGCAGGAACTGGTACAACGCGATCATGTTCTCTCTATACGCATACAACGCCAAGATCAGTACCCTATATTCCGCATTACCAACCCCAAAGCACGCAAGCGTAGTTTGCTTACCTGGCGACGTGGTTCGGGTGCTTCTTGATGCGGCCCAAGATCTCGGCAGGCAGCGCCTTGGCGGCTTCCATCTTCTTGAGCAGCTTGTTGTGCGCCGGCGCGCGCTGCTGGGCCTGGATCACGTCTTCGGCGGTGTCTCGGTACGTCGTCATCTCGTCCGTCGACAGCAGTAGCTCCACGATGTCGTGCACGCTCATCTTCTCCTGCAGCGAGTCGACCAGCAGCGCCGTGGTCTTTCGCGAGATTTGCGTGCGGTCGCGGCTGCCGCTCTTCTTCTGCAGCGTGTACACGACCCACGCGAGTCCGCCAAACACGACGCCAAAGTAGCCCAGCACGAAAAGCGATGAGCTGCCCGAGCTACCCCCGGAGAACGCCGAGAGGAACGCAAAATCCATGAAGAGCGACTGGTGGCCGTCTGGATGGCCGTACTTGCGGTAGTTCTCGATGCCCACCTTGTCCGTGAGCGCCTCGTACGCTTTGGTCACGCGCGCGAACCGCGATGCCGCTTGCCGCTGGCTGTCCAGGTTCTTGTCCGGGTGCAGCTCGCGGCCGAGCTTGCGGTACGCCTTCTTGATCTCGCGCATGCTCGCCGAGTCGGAGATCTTGAGGATTTCGTACGGATCAAACACGTCCGAGGTGTCCACGCTCTGCAGCTGCTGCAGACACTGGTACGCGAGCGCCACGGCCACAGCGAGTACCACCACGTGCGCTGCGAACGACAGCGAGCGGGTCTGCTTGGGGGTCTTGACCACGCGGTAGAGCGTGAAGAGCGCGGCTGGCACGATGTACAGCGTTAGCATCACGCACGCGAACGAGTAGAACGCCGCGTCTGACTCGGTCATCATGTCTTCCGCCGCCATTTGAGCCTCCTGGTCGATCGATCGATCAATCGATCGCCTCTCGTTCGTTGCACGTACGCGTTACGCGATAGGCTTGACGATCTCCAAGCTGCTCTGAGAGTGACGTGGATCGGCTGGAGGAACCGCTCGAAGAGATACGATTCGACTGAACAGCCTTTTTAGGGAAAAGCCTAAAAAAATTGAATTCGCACTGCACGAACTTCAGTCGTGCGGCAAACTTTAATGTCACTGCATTATTCTGAGCTCGAAAATCATGTCGTTATATGCCGAAAATCAATATCCTTTTAAACTTAACCTCCGGCCCAAATACTCGCTCCACGAGTAGCCAAAACCAAGGTGGCGCGATTATAGTAAACTGGTGAAAAGTTCATAATTACCGGCATTTTCTATTTAGTCCGGTCGATTAATTGGGATTTTGACACGTTCGTTCAACGAATATCTTGCTTCCACTATGCAATCGATGTCGCCCGTCTGAGAGATTCGATCGGTATTTGATCAAATTTGAAGAGGTATTATGAAACATGGGATTTACGCTAAAGAGAGAATACAATTTACATAAATAAAAGTGACTGGAAAGTTTCATTTTAGTGACACAAAGCCTGTTTTGCCATTCGGATAGATCCTAAAAGTGTCTTTTGTCACATCACAACAACGAAGATACTTTTTTCATGGCAAGGATACCTCGAAAAGCTACGTCTACTCCATGGAGGTCACGCGCAGCAGCCGGCCGTATTGGCGCTCATTGCGGAAAGTGGAAGCGTGAGTGCGTCGCGGCATCCTTCTGTTAGTCACAGCTTGCGACTCGTTAACAAGCGCTAACCACGCACACACTGCGAACTCTCCGTGTTTCATTCAGTTCAATCTTAGAGAGCCGCCGCCACCGCGGCAATAGCGCTGTGTGCGTGACGTTCTAAATTTACATTCGGTAGTCGCATCAGGTGTGCGCCAAGTCCAAGTATAGAGAAGGCAGACTCTCCTTGTGTGAGTAAACCATTTGATGCGCACGATTCGATTCACCGCCGCCGCCTTCCTTATTCATTGGTTGCGCTCGTGTTCTCGCTCTCTCGCTTCTGTGTGCACGAGTTGAATGTATCGCAGTGGCTGTGCATCAAGCGAGACACGCACGAGCAGACCGACCACCCAACCTGCCTTAGCAGCGAATCGTAGCGACTCTTGGGGAGTCCAACAATAGACTGAATGGAAACCCAGCGAAACCACCCCTCGTTCACGCATCTGCATGCTCGCTTTGAGACGCGCACGCAGGGAGGGTGTTATGCCGACCGAAGCTATTATTAACTTCTTGGGGCTGACCGACTGGCTGGAAATAGCGCGTTGGGTTTGCGCTTTGTGCTATAAATAGCCACTCAACGCCCAAAAAATAACACCATTCGGCGCAAAACGCAACGCGCAGTGCTAGAATTACACAAAAGCCCACAGCAAATGCAACTAGCAAGCGAGCGAGCTCTTGCATCTCGCTCCGTCTATTTGACTCCTTCCTCTCGCCCTCGCTGCCTCTCGCTCACTCTCCATTCTTCGCGCTTCCAAGCAGTCCACAATCCACCAGCTTCGCGCAGTAGCTCTCCAGTCCTCTAGGCATCAAGCCCCAACGATGACGACTCCACTCAAGGCGCTCATCCAAGAGCGACTGCGCGCCAAGATCGTGCGTCAAGAAGTCGACGGCGACGACATGGACGATCTGCTGACCATGGACACGCATCACCACCATCGTGAGCATCAGCGTCGCCACCACCATTACCACCGTGACATGGAGCTGCCGTCACCGCCACACGTACGAGCACCAGTGCGTGACGCTGGGAATGTCCAGCGTACGCCTCAGCAGCAGATCCAAGAGGAGTCGAGCCATGGCAATTCGTACCTAATGGAGGACACATCCTCGAGGAATCAGCGCCAAAAGCGCCACAAGGGTCACCAGCAGCATCAGAGCCAACCACAGCAGCAGCAATCAGAACACTACAGTATGAGCCAGAAGCTGATCGACTACTACACGTACGAGCATCAGCAGAAGTTCGACGGGTATTTCCGTCAAGACCGCAGCTTCGGCAGGGGCTTCCGCGGTGAGTGCTACAAGACGCTGGGCTATAAACAACAAGAGGAAGAGGGCAGTCGCTCTCCACTGGCATCTCCGTGGAGAGGACAATCTGCACCGTCCAACAACAAGTTCCACGACCAGGACCCAGAGGAGGAAGGCGAAGAAGAAAGAGACGACGTCCAACAGGAGCAACAGCAACCCAAGCCTGTCGTCGGTGGAGTGGAGAGTCCCAGGTATGCGCCATTACTACCACCATCACCATCACCATCTTCTCAACAGCGGCAGCAGCATCGCTCAGCGAGTGCGGAGCTCAGGGACGTGCGTGAGCGCGACTCGTGCGTGGATCCAGCCAACCTCCACAGCTTTCGCAACACACGCCAACCACAACAGGAACCTGAACTGCCGATGTCTCTAGCCTATGACAACAACAACAACAACAACAACAGCAGCAACAGCGCCAGAGAGAGACACGTATACCCTCGTGGCCACTTTGAGTCGCAGATCTGCGATGGCGATGTCCACGACAGCAAACAGAAGGAGGAGGAAGATCCCACAGAGAGTCGCCACGAACTTCGCCATCACAAGCATCACCACCACAAGCACGGCCGCCACAAACAACAGCGCCACCGCTATGAGCACCACCAAGGCATCCACCGTAACGACACTACTGCGAGCTTTGAAGACCTGAAGAGCCCTCGTCACGTCCTACCGCGGAAGCGCGGGTTCAGCACTTTCGAGGACCCGTACGAGGTGGTAAACGACGATATTGTCAACCACAAGCCGCATGAGCGGTTGGCGCGTCTTCGACATTACGAGGACACTGTCTCTGACTCCATTGACAACGATACCAACCTGCTACACAACACGGAGAAACACGAGCCTAAGCTCAGCTATAGCTCTCACCACGGCCACGATCACCACCACGATCAGCGCCAGCGCCACCATTTCAATCACGATCGGTTTGGAAACAGCGCCTTCTACGTCGACAACCTAGTCACGAGTCCCCTCGCGGCCGCCTCGAGCCTCGCGCCGCTGGTGTTTGCGGCAGCCACGTCGCCTCGTCTTGAGACCAAGCGCGCCAGCGGCAGCATCGGACGGCAACAGCAGAAGAGCAATGTGGATATTGGAATGCCAGCGTCATCTTCATTATCAACCTCGTATGCTTCGTTGGGGGCGCTGCCAGCGCCACTGGACATGGCAATGGTCGAGACGACGCGGAGGCTCCGTGACGACTTCAACGCGATGCCACACGCAAGCAGCGACCCTAGTAGTCTCAACAACAACCACAGCAGCATTACCGACCGGCGCTCGTCATCGACGCTCCTTCGCCGTCTGGACGCGATACTCTCGCCTGGGTGCCATCGCGCAGCCACGGTACGCTAGAGTTTGAATGTCTAACTTGGTATTCTTGGTATCTTCATTGTGCTAATGCTGTTCTTGATTGCGATTGAATCATGCAGGCATTTGTTGAGAAGCGGAGGCGACGCACCGCCAACTCGACGCCGCGGACGATGGCCACGCAGCGCTGGCTGCAGTCCATGGACCCGCAATTTCGAGAACGAATCGCTGTGGACGCTGCTACGTGCGAGCCTGACCTCCAGTACCCTCAGCACCAGTACCAATACCAGGAGATTCCGCTGGTATTGCCAGCGTCGTTCTCCGCCGCTCGAAGCGCCAGCTCCTGCAGCAACCGCGGCAGCAACTCTTCGGCCTCTTCCTGTGCATCACCAGTGTGAAACAGTATGGAAAATACGAAATAGTCTCTCGAAATGAGTGAAATAAGAGAAAACGAAATGAAATAATGATAATGAAATGAAGTACGCTGTAGCATGTGCTTCGAAGTTGTGCACGGGTCTGTAGAGTACAGATTGAGGATTTGCAGATGGGCTTTTGATTAACATGGCTCCACATGAAGCAAATGCACTGTTTCCATTGCAGAATATTGTCACTCCTCGTTTTCCAAGTAGGTTGTGTGTTTGTGCTCCTCGCACTCTTGTTAGTACTGCAGGAGCGGATGGTACGCGTCGTCACCCATGTTCACACGCGCAGCCGCCACAGCCTTCGCTGCAGTCGATCGGCGACGTTTGATGATAACGACAACCACCACAAGCGCCACCAACGAGCCCAAGGCGACGAATGAGCCTGTCGCCACGCCACCTTCGCCATCGGCATCACCATTGCTATCGCCACCATTCAGCAGCGATGAGAACATCGCGAACGCGTAATCTCCGTAGCTGCCACTGGACTTTGGCAGCACGAGCACGACTGTGAACGGAAACTCCGCAACGAGGCCACAGGGCGTCCACGCCTCGAAGAAGACCTTGGTGCTCTCCTGCGCGAACGTCTCGTCCTCGTCGCTGCTGCTGCCGTGCCAGAGCTTCCACTCGCCATTGCTCTTCACTCGGTAGCGCCAAAACACAAACTTGGTCGTGTCCGAGTCACTCAAGATGGACTTGCTACTCGCGCTCGCCGACGTCTCGATCAGCTTGTAGAGCTTGCTCTTGAACTGGCACGCGCTGCCTTTTCCAACAGTGGAGCACCCGCTCGCGAGTTCCCGGCGGATCTCGGTTGCCGAGGTCGCGCTGAGCGCCTTAGAGATCTTCGCAGCGTCGCTCCTCACCTTCGCTATCGCAGTGGCTAGCGCATCTCCTCCATTCGTGACCAGACACTGCTCGAACGTACACGTTTGGTTGGCGTCGCCCTCGCACTTCTGCACGTCGTACTCGTAGCCGCACGTGTAGTCGGTCCAGAGCTCTTTCAGCGCAGTCGAGAGCTTGACGCAGCGCTTGCACTGGCCGCTGCCCACGGGTGTGGTCTCCTGGTTTGCGCACGTTTGGTCGCTCGCCTTCGCCAGCGGGTTCTTCTTGGCGGCGAGCGCCTTGAGCAGATCGCTGCGCACTTCACTCTCTTTGAACGCTTGCGCAGCTTGCTTCTCTGTCTTCACGTCCGAGTAGCTGGTCTCAAAGAAATCCTGTTTCTGCCACATGTGGGCGTCGCAGCGCTGCTTGCTGTCATTCTCACTGCAGGCGTCGTTCTCGGCGTCGTCTCCGAACTGGAAGAACTGCTGGACGAGGTTGTTTACTTTCTTCACATTTGAAGTCGACAATTCATTCCCGGCATCCAAGCCAGATGGACACTTGTGCGTCGCGCGCGGACGGAATT
Organism: Globisporangium irregulare; assembly: GCA_038051095.1. Classification (NCBI taxonomy): domain Eukaryota; phylum Oomycota; class Peronosporomycetes; order Pythiales; family Pythiaceae; genus Globisporangium; species Globisporangium irregulare. The sequence continues at coordinate 32,494 of JALBZZ010000174.1, forward strand.
TGTCCACAATCGCGAGACAGCCCGTGCATGTCGCATTGCTGGCATAGTCGCTCGCGTCCAGTGTGAGCGCGTACTTGCCGTAGGACGCAAACGAGAGGTCGTCGATCACGTCGCGTCGGTGGCTCTGGTAGTACTTCCACGTGTACGCGTGCTCGTCCTTGTCCTTATCCCTGTCGCCATCGCTCAGCGTGACGATGGTCGGCGCCGGCAACACGCGGAGGTGGTGTGAGACGTCACCGACCGCGAATAGGTTGAGCAGCTCCATCACAGTCGGCGGCGGTGCTCTCCAATCAAACAATCCGGTATCCCCGAGCGACGAGAGGCTGAGCAGGCGAGCACCGTCGAAAGCCTCCGAGGGTAGCTTCTTCGCCGAGACCTTGATCTTTGGGCTATCTCTCAAATCGTCATCGTAGCTGTTCACGCGCGCGTCCGCCACGTAGTTGTCGCTCGGGAACGGCACGGGCACCTTCCACTCGCTTGCGATCTTGCTGAACGTGCATTTGTTGAGGCTGGCGGCGACTTCGTGCTTGAAGCCGAATGGGTGCGTATTCCACGAACATGACAGCTCACCAGTAGTGGTGCTCTCGCATTTCATTTCCGCGCAGAACTTCTTGCCGTTCGCGCCTTCCTGGAGTTCAAAGCCCGCGGGACAGGCGCAGAAGCACTGGCGCTTGCCTGCCGGAGTCATGGAGCTCACGGGGATGCCGCCCTCCAGGCTGTCCTCGCACTGGTACGAGTGCGTCACCGTGAACGGACTGTAGAACATCAGGTTCACGTTCTCGTTCAAGAAGACGCAGTTCTCGAACTTGCCCTTGCAGCTATTCTCCCCATGCTCGCAGATCTGGAAGTTGAAAGCCTTGGAGACCTTGAACTTGCGTTCAAACTGCTCGACCTCGTCGTACGACTTGACGTTGTTCACAAAGCTGATCACGCCGACCGGGCGCTCCGACTCCTCACCACTGTCGTCGCCACTAGCACGATCCAATGAGTCCGGTAGCGCGCCGAGCACGCGACCAAACCTCGCGAACCCAGCGACGCGCTCCAAGTCGCCCTGGAGCACCTCCTCCGAGAGGAAGAGGCTCGCAGTGGATGTTTCCAGCAGCGCCGTGGTGGTGGCGGCACTAGCCGAAGGGTTGCCGTCCTCGAGCCCGTGCTTGTTGCGCTCGATGAGCTCCTGACAGCAACCAGACACGACAGTCGTCGCGAACTCAATGGGCGACTCCGCGCCGTCCTGGAAGAGCGAGTACTCCTTATCCTTCATGTCCGCGACCCAGCTCTCGATCCGGTTGAGCGACGACTCGTTGAGGCACTTGGAGAGCACAAGCAACACGGTCACGTTCTTGGTGTTCTCGCGCTTCGTCTCGGCGACCAAGCACGCGATGTCGTCGTTCAGGTCCCCGTAGTAGCCGTTCACGGTCATCAAGAGACTGGCAGGCAGCGGCTCTGAGGTTGCGCTGAAGAAGCCACCGCTTGAAACGCCGGAGCTTCTGGTGGTGGTGGCGGCGGAAGGATAATCCGCATACGAGCGCGCCAGAGCGCCATTAAACTCCACAGATACGCCAGTGACTTGCTGTGCTGTCTGAGCGAGCAGCCCCAGCAGCCCTGGCAGTGCAGCGCCAAGTCCAAGTAACGCTGTCTTCATGGCTTCGCTCTTGTCACAAGCTCACGCACAGATAGAACAGAAAATAGAGAAGAGAGAAGAGAGAGAGAGAGAGAGAGATATGGTCTTTGCGTGGCCTCACGACGCAGAAAGAGCTCTTGTGGGCGCGCTTGCTGTCTGGTAGAAAGAGCGATACTGACAGCAGCAGCAGCAGCAGAACCTTCAGACGCCCATGGATCCAGCCAGCGCCTCTTGGCATCGGACGCGTTGAGTTGGTTGCCTCCTGGTTCGCATCTTCAACGCAAACACCTTTGCGTCGAAAATAGGCTTGGCAGCTACTTTCGATAAACTGCTAGATGTCCAAAATCGAAACAAAATCTTGAACTGTCACCACAGTGAGACGAAGTAGATGAGCAGATGAACGGGCGAGACACGACCGCCGCCGCTTGAAATTGCGGGCAGACCCCTCGCTCGTTCGCTCGCTCGACAGTCGCACCACCACTTGCAGGTTTACACTCACACGCGCACGCTTCGTTCTACGTACCAGCGACCAGTTTCGCAAGGAGATCCAAGCGGCACCAGGGGCAACCAGGATGCCGAGCTTTTCGCTCCTGCGTGCGCTACTCGCGCTTTCATGCGTGCTCCGAGTACCGGTAGGACGCGCAGTGTTTGTCGAGTTCAACCGCGACATCGCGCGCTCGTACGCCGACGACGCGTCGTTCCTCACGGACGCGACCGGCGTGTTCAGCGACCGTTGTGGTTGCGATCTCCAAGTGCCTCTCGGACACAACGGTCGAGACGATCAAGGACTGGATCGAGAACATCAAGACAGCGAGCGCGAAGCTCACGTACCGCAAGGGTAACGTGAACACAGAGCTCAACTTCAAGTTTGTGCTGTACCACTCTTGGTGCACGAACGCCGCAGATCACTTCAACTTTCTCTGGACGCTCTCGCGGCTGGACGGGCTCATGAGATGCGGATATATCTTATTCTTCTTCCCAACGTCTACAAAGCTCGCAGCCGTCATCGGATTCTTCAAGGACGACGACGCGTGTGCGAAGCTGCAGGATTACGAAAAGGACTGGAGCGTGCAGTTTGTGTACAATTTTCAAATGAATGAAGCGACGACGACGAATGCATACGGCGCGGCGCCTGTTATGAAGCCAAGCGCGATCTACCTGAACAGCATCAAGGACCTTAGCGCGTACTCTCCGTTCACAACCGGAGCCACGACGCGCTTCACGTGCGTCTCGCGACTTGAAAATGGAAATCTCTTCCAGCGTTACGGCACAGCGGGGGACAAGCAATACATCTTCACGTGCCCAAAAGGCTATGCGCTAGGTCGAAACTGGTGAGACAAGATGATCTACGAACAGCTGAGCAGCTACTCGGCCGACACGACCTACCGCGAGTGCGTCTGGGGCTCGCACGGACCATTCAAGTTTGAGGTGACCGAAGAGCTCTCAAGCTGCAACCTGTCGGAGCAGATAACGTTGAAGGGGATGCCCGTGCCGCCGCTCATGACCTCGGCCGCCGACGACAGCAAGAACTTGGGTCGAGTCACGCTTTACACGTCCTCGCGGTTCTCGTCCGTGTACGACGGCGATGAAGTGTCGAACGCGCTGTTCAAGGTCCTGGAGCTCGTTGGCAAGTGTGACCGCGACAGCTTGCTCAAGAAACAGCCGCTGCTGCTCCCAAAGGGGTCGTATTCCAGCCCAAAGAACTCATTGCTGACGTCAACTGCCAAGGCCCAAACGAAGAAGTGCGGGTAGACCAGGTACCAGACGGACCTGTCCAGCGCCTTCAAGCAGATTTCCATCTCGTTCTACGGGAAGTACAACCTGACCGCATCAGCTGACGGCCACAGTGGCTCGCGCAACGCCTGTGTCGCAATTGTCGCCCAGTACCGTCCGCGCTCCACCACAGAGTGCCCTTCTGCGTTTTGTGATTCCTCAGGATTGCCAACAACCAGCGATGGCGTGAAGAACGCGAGGCTCACTGGCACAAACGTCTACAGAGCGAACACGTCCGTCCAGCAGTTCTTCGAGTTCCAGGAGAAAGCGGCGAACGATGCGTGCAGCAGTAGTTCTTCAAGCCGGTGCAACGAGCAGCTCTTTGAGATCCGGAATTTCTTTGCCGACAAGTTCACTAATTCCAGCAAGACGTACTGTGATGGTCACTCGCGCTTCTCGCCCGCGCGTGTGTGAACCGATTTCCTGGGCTTGCCTACAGTAGTGGTGGATCCTTTCCAACAGAGAGCAGTGTTGCGCTGCAGACGGATGCGCCTGTGGTGCCTGGGAAGCACATGCGCTGCTACCACTTGGACGTCAAGCTCAGGGAGAAGTGGACCGACTATCTCTGTGACTCGGGCTACGGCACGGAGCGTTGCGACGGATCTGACACCGAAGCGTGTGGATACAACAGTGTCTAACCTTCTCAGGCGACTCGGCGGCGACAGTGGACGCCCAGATCCGCGCGAGTCTCAAGACAGAGTCCGAGAACGCTCTCAAACAGTTGAAAGTGCAGCAGCTCTTCGAGAGCAAGGCCCAGGTGCACCGTGTGCTATCGTGCACCAAATTCGTCGAGTCAAGCAACAGCTCGTGCACCTACACAGCCAAGATCAGCGACCTCATCGAGACGAAAGCTGCTTTCCACGCAGACTGGCTTAGCTACTGCACCAGTGGGAAAGATCCAAGCAAGTTCGTTTTCTGGAGGTACCACGTCGCAGGCAAGAGTGATGGCGGCAGCAGGCAGCGGCTGCTCAAGATGAACGCAGACCACGTGTTCTCCAGGTCGGAGACGCAAACCACGATCGAAGCGTGGTCGTAGTGCGGAGTTGCCAGCTTGCTCACGTTCTTCGTGTACCTGCACGTGCACAGCCCAGTTCAAATGTGCGAGAAGTTTGACCTCGTGTGGCTCCAGACGCTCAGACCGCCTCTAAAAGTCCAGGATCGTTTCTGCAACTTCTCCAAGAGCGACTTTGTCGAGCTCGCGCTCAGTTATTTACCCGGCCTTGGCGTCCAGTATGGTGACGTGTCGTTGCCGATGAGCGTCAGCAGCGTCGTGTGCTCGGCGAGCCTCGGCGGTCGCCCAAGTGCCGAGATCCTGCGTCTCGGGGACCAGAGTTCGTATGAACTCGTGCGTCGATTCGCGACCCAGCTGCAGCAGACTCCGAGCATAGCGCCGCTCACAAGCCTGGACATACGATGCAACTTCACGTACGCAAAGTACGACAAGTCCATGATCTTACAGCCGCGCAGCGAGAGCTTCGCATTGATGGACTGCGACGAGCCGTGCATCGGCACAGCGAAGAGCGACACGTGCAACTCAGCCACTTGTGGTGGCAAACAGCTCCCGGGGCTCTACGAAGCCTGTGGCAGCAGCATCATCACTGCCAGCGTAACCCAGACGCAGTTTAAAATCTCAGGCAGTGAGTGCTGCCAGTCCTGCAGCGTAGCGGCGAAGTGCACGCCGCTGATGCGTATGCCGGTCGGAGCAGGAGACGATATCCTTGGGCTCAGCCGCTGCGAGCCAGTCAAAGCAACTGGTGTTGCATTCGTGTTCGCGTATGCAGAGCAGCTGCTTGGCGCGGCGACGAGCGCGGCGTCAACGCTTGGGGCTGCGATTGGACCTCTGGCTGCTATCGGCGTCGCTGGGTCTGTGATAGCGGTGGTGGTGGGGGGGGGGATGGTTGTGAGCAAGGTGCAGCCCCAGAAGCACGAGCAGTTGCTCAGCGAGGACGAGCTCTACGTGCTCATGGTGCAGTAGATACTTGGTGTTTGCAAGTGTGTATTGCAGCATGTCATATAGTGTAGATGCTGTTGCCCGTTCCCGTGCCGTGGGCTTACACCAGTGTTGGTGACAGAACGTCACTCATCGCGAGAAACATGAATGAAGGTTGTATTGTTTTTTCAGATCCTCATCCGTCTTTAAACGAAACTGTTAAATGGGTTTACCTAAATAGGGTAAAAATCCTGTGGTCGCTTCGCAAAGGTTTTTTTTGCATATTTTAGTCAAATGTTTGAAGCACTTCATCATCCCGTCACAAAACGTGAGAAGTGCTCGATCGATTGCGATCGAGCCGAGTCGGCCGCGCCAATGGACTACTACCGCCTGCTCAACGTCTCCCGGTGCGTCGCTCTCTGCGCCTGCTGCTACTACTGTTGCGAACTTCTCTGATTGCTCCGTACTAACCGACTGCTCGTTTACTGGTGCTGCCGCTGGTGGCTGCACAGGTCAGCGTCAGTGAAGGAGATCAAAGACGCGTACTTCCGATTAGGTTTGTGCCTCGCACTGGGCTCATTGGGTCGAATAGGTATGTGAGGACGACGATCATCTGATTGCTCTATATACGCACTCTGTTGACAGCGAAGACTCTGCATCCTGACGTCACGGGCAATGACAAGGTGCGCTGCGCACACTTACTGCTCTTAGCTGCTGTAGCATATTGGCAATCATGACAACCACGCTAACTCCAACTCACCCACTCAATCAACTCAGACAAAAGCAGAACTCTTCAAGAACGTGAGTGAGGCGCACTCAGTGCTCTCGGACGCAAACACTCGACGCCAGTACGACGCGTCGCACCCCGCGCAGAGCTTCGGTCCGCAGTCTACGGGCGGCGGCCGCATGCACCCGTACGCCACGCAGAAAGCCGCAGAGGCAGCGGCGAGAGGGTACACGGGCGGTGAAGCACCGGACTACACAGCGAGACGCATGTACGGCATCGACGAAGAGGTGTGGATCGCGCACCACTACGGTGTGCACTCGCGGCGCGGCAGCGGGATGCCCGGCCGCTACTACGGCATGAACATCGTCGAGGAGCGCATCGAGCAAGAGCAGGAGCGCATCCAACGGTAAGAGTTGTGCTACTAGTCGTGATCACTGTTGTAGTTACTGTTGCAGTTGCCTTGTATTAATGCGTGCATTTGTACACCTTCGTAGTCGAAAGCAGCACTACAAGCTCCACTCGTCTGCGGGGTACTTCCTGCGACGCGAGGCGCGACTGAAGAAACGCGCCGCAGAGGAGGCCGCCAAGGCGCGTGAGGAGCAGAACAATAATCCAAAGAAACAAGAGGAGGAGGATGCGAACTGCGTCATCTCCTGATGCTAATGTTTCCTCATAGAGCAACACCTGGTCAAAATAGAGCCAACTTGTCCAATCCCCCAGGACTGCCATTGCAGAGATAAAGCACGTGCATGGAAGCTTTGCATTGACAAACGCGAACGGATTGACACATCAAGACCCTGTCATTAATTGAGTCGGGTGCGAATGTCCAGCGGGATCTCCTGCAGCCCGAGCGCGTACGAGTACAGACGCGCGTCGATCGCGTCGCCCTCGTTCCCCCTCCGCTCCAGGAGCCACGGTATTAAGCCGTCGAGCGGCGCGAGCAGCACTTGGATCATCTCGTCGTCCTCGAGGTGCTGCTCGGGGGTGACTCCAATTTGATCCTCAGCACGCACCTGCATGAGCAGCAGCCGACACTTGCCGTTCGTGATGCCCTGGTCGTTCACCATGGGCGGCCCCATGTGCAGCACGCGCGAGCCAACGTACCCGGTCTCTTCGCGCAGCTCTCGGAGCGCCGCCGCCTGCGGATCCTCGTCGCCGTCGATGAGCCCCGCGGGGAGCTCCACGACCCACTTGCCCACTGGCGGGCGGAACTGGCGGATCAGGACCACTTGGTGCGGGGTGTCGGCTTGAGTGAGAAACGGGAACACCACCACGGCGTCACACTTCTCATCCTCTTCTACGGCCTGGCTGGTAGCAGTGGCATCACTACCACCTATCTCTTGTGAGGAGCGCGATCCGAGCACAGGGTACGTGGTCGTGCGTTCGATGCCCGTCCATTTACGCTCGCGGCCCTGCTGGTCCAGGAAGCGGATGGTCTTGAGGCGCAGCCACGGGTTCTCGAACACCGCGTCCTCACCGACCACGCGCGGCAGGCGGCGGTCGCTGCGTGGAGCATCTGAAGAAGCGCATTTGGTGCTGAGCGCTCCCGCGGCCAGCACGCGGCGCCGCAGCCCTCGCTGAAGAGGAAGCAGAGAAGCTCGTCGAGCGAGCATTTTCAATTGGAGCTGCTGATTGATCACTGGCACTGATGATCTGACAGGCGCATCCCATATTGATGATAAAATAGCACGTGTTGCTTGAATGTTGCTCTTTTATGTTATGAACAAGTAGTATGGTACAGTAATGCAGCTCTTGCACGCGACTGTTTCAAAAAAGTAGAACGTAGCAAAAAGTTTTGAAAATAGATTCATGCTCAAAATGCTCCACTCGTACTTTCCCCCTTAAACTCGGTCAAGATCAAAGCCAAACGACTCTTACAGAGAATATTTTAACTTCAAATACAAGTTTTTTTCTCTGGGGCAGTAATGAAGAAAGGAATCTGAGTTGAGTGAAGCAGGTAGGGAGTACTCACTTGTATATCTTGTTGGCGACGGCAACCATGCACAGTTCTGCTCACAATAAAGGAGTGTCGCTTTCAAGATATTCCAGACAGAAATGACCCAAATAAAAGACCATGTCACTATGGGTCCGGATTTTGGTGGTTTGGACATGACCCATCCATGCTATCGCGCCGGATTCGATTCCCCCTGGTGAATGAGTTTGCAACTTCATGATTTTTGAGAGGGTCAATATTCTGTTTTGGAGGTTGCTATCTGACTCTAGGTTTTACTGAAATAAGCTAGATTTTTCAGTACATCTCGAAGTCTCTTTCATCACTGACCGATCCTACACGACTGCTTCTGTGAGAGCACCAACGACATCAGCGTCGTTCGCAATCTCACCGACGGATGCGTCTAGCTGGCCGCAAGCTGCTAGCGCATCGACAACGTCTGACACGTCTACGATGGCTCCATGATCGACATGTGGCGTGCGGTGGTCACAACGAGAACAAAAGCCACACTTTGAGAAGCCAGAGACGACTGTGCGGGTGGACAGGTCGAATCACTTCTGTGTGACCCACTCCGCAACGTCACCACAGTTAGGAGGGACCATGACAAAGGGCGCGCCGTCGAGACGACGATGTTGAAGTTGTTCACGTAGAAACGAGACCCACCTGCGCCGCAGGCCGTCCTTGAGTGGCTTCATCCAAGCCACATCCGCTGGCTGGCAACGCCAGGTCAGCCTTGGCGGCACAGACTTGAGGATGACGTTGTGGCTGGTGGCGTACGCAATCACGTCGGCCGTCCAGTGAGTAGAGAGCGAGTCGAGGAGAAGGAGAACGGGCTCGCTTGCAGACGTTCTGTCGCCGAAAAAGTAGCGCGTCCACTCGACAGTGAGGTCGCTGGTCCACCATGCTGTCTCGTTGCCGTAGACCCTGGCCCCACACGCGCTCTGCAACGCCTTGATCTCACGCCACGTTTGCCGCCCAAAGCCATGACGAGCCGATACATTTGTCTTGCGCGCCTCGTCGACAGTTGATCGCTTCGCCCTGAAGACCAGGAAAGGCTCGTACTTGTTGCCGTCAGAGTCGGCGAGCAGCATCGAAGTCGCTCACTGCTTCTCGTGCTTGCTACACTTGACCCAGACAGTCTGAGTACCGCGCTCAGACACTGTTTTCTTGAGCAGCATCTCGAAAAAGACAGCTGTCTGGTCAGCGTTATAAACCTTTGTCACGCTATGCTCAGCCATCCAGGCGCGCACCTCTTCTGCAAACGCACGTCCTTGGGCGTTGTCTGCGTCTGGAGACGCTTGTCCGGAGCGATTCTTGGTACGAAAGGAGAGGCGATGACGGGCGAAGGAAGGACGCCTTCCACGGGTTCAATGCGGTGAAAAGGCGTGGCGGAACGCCGCTCGTCTCAGCGCCTTCTAGAGCCTTTAGCTTCAGCATCGCCGCCGAGACTGGAACACCGTCACGACGCAGCTCGTTAGTCCACCGGACGATCTCTTCCTCTGCTGCGACAGGTATAACCGTCGCGAGGCCGGACTGGTGACGCCGCTGCTGAACAGCAGTGTGCTGGCTTTGAGCCATTGCAGCTATTATGTTCGCGTTCTTTGCCCACTTGTTGACGAGCTTGCGCGCAGCGTCACGGCCGAGTCCATTCGCAAAGAAGCGCCGTAGTGTCTTGTCGACACCAAAGATTTGGTAGTGCTGAACAACTGCATGCTTGAAGTCGTACTTGTACTGAGACCGCACGTGCTTCTTGGGCAATGCGTGCTTTCCCTTGATGCTGGTGCGGCCTTGAGAGCGAGTCATTCTGATGCGCTTTGTGGTGTGATGACGACTATCTTACAATCAATTAATTTAATGACAAGTCACAAATCGGTACAAAATAAATTTGTAATTTTCGGAAACACCGAAATGCTCAAAACCACTCAAATAAAGGAGCGTCGCCTTTGAGATATCACCCCCGATGAGAAATACAATAGAGTATTTGATCTGTTCGGGCGACAAGCGAAGCATGGGTTCTTATTGAGTAGGTGTCTCTGACAAAGAAGCTCTTATAGACAGGAATGACTGTAATGCTGTTTCAGCTTTGGTCAAAACGCTTCTAGGAGAGATTCGTGCGCAAAATGCTCACACAATCGCCGATTTTTATACGGAGCCAATTTGTCCGTATTTCACCCTGTTATGGATCTTAGGCGGTCTTTACTCACCATGAACTGACACCCAGCTGCCATTGTAGCGTGGTGCACTTGTGTTTGGGTCTTCCTTTTCGCCGATTACGGTACAGCCAGCCTGGCTTCGTCCTGAACTGAGCGAACGGCCAATTTGTGTCAGCTGGTGCTGGACCTCCCTCCCATCACTCGCAGCCATTCCGCCGCTTATCAAGCCAACCCAGCCACATTGCACAACTTCCGCGCACCAGTCCATCAGTCCACCAGTCCGAGCAGCTCCGTCGCGTCGCAACAAGCAGCATGGACAGCACGGGCGCCACCGCGCGGACCCCTCGGATGCGCCGCTCGCAACACGCCGCGAGCAGCGATCCGCCATCTTCGGCCACCAGCCGCTCGTTCGACGGCGCGCAATACGGCTCGATCCTGCCCACGTTCCGCGTCGTCGACCACACGACCGCGCCGCCCTCGAGCACCGGCAAGAAGCTTCCGCCGCTGCATAAAGCTGCGCCGCCCTCATCGGCATCTGCGCACGGACATGGGATGAAGACGCCGCGCCACTCGTACCATCAGCGCCGCTCACTACTCGACAACGTGTTTAACCGTGCGGCTGCTGCTGCGCAGCAGGAAGAGGAACAGCTGCCAATCATCGATGGCGTCGTCGATGGCACCGGGACAGATGACGCGTCTTCGAGCTCGCAAACCGGACGCAACGTCAAAATCGCAATGTACGGCATGCTCAATACCGTGATCCTTATCCCCGTGATGATCAGCTTTGCGCAGATCATCTTCCGCGACCCGGCGTTCCAGCCGTACATGGCGGATCTGATCAAGCTCGTGCTCGTGTCAGGTGCGTAGCGCTTGCTTTGCAACTGTAATTGGTCGGCTGTTGGTCATTTACTCACTGTTATATTGCGTTGCCTGTACTTTGCGCGTTGGTGGCAATTACAGCTGCCGTGCATCAGCTCTGCTTCACGTTGACAAGCTCACTGTCGTTTGCGATTGGTCAAGTGCAAGACGCTGGGCTCATTTTCCTCTCCGCAATGGCGACTTCCACTGTGCAATCGCTTCGTCAGTTTGAGGGCGAGACTTTCTCCATGGAAGAAGTGCTCGCGACCGTGCTCTTTACGTTGGCAGGTTCTACGGCGCTGCTCGGCATCGCGTTGATCATCACTGGCAAGCTCAAGATCGCGAGCTTCGTGCAGTACCTGCCGATGCCTGTGGTCGGCGGCTACTTGGCGTACATCGGTTTCTACTGCCTCGAGGCGGGTCTGTCGATGATGTCGGGCAAAACGATCAAGGACCCAGCGGATTGGCTCTTGCTGGCGAATTGGGACTCGTTGCTGCTCGTGATGCCCGGCGTGATCGCGGGCATCGGCATTTTCGTGATCCTGTCTCGCTGCGATCACGTCGCAGTGCTCCCCGGTTGCATGCTCGCGATTCTAATCATCTTCTACGGTATTCTGCTCGTCTTTGGCATCTCATTGGAGGAAGCGAGTGCCGCTGGGTGGGTCAGTCCATCGCCCGAGGCGCCTCGCTCGATTGCCGACATCTACGGGTTTTACGACTTCAGCCTCACGAACTTCTCGTTCGTCGACAAGCTCATCCCATCGTGGATCGCGATGTACTTTGTGGTCGCATTCTCGTCGTCGCTCGACGTCGCTGCGATCGAAATGGCACTCGGCACGCCGTTGGACCACAATCACGAGCTGCAGACCGTCGGGATCTCGAATTTGATCTCGGGCATCACAGGCGGCTTCACGGGCTCGTACATCTTCTCGCAGACGATCTTCACGCTCCGCGGCAATCTCGACAGCCGCATCAACGGCGTGCTCGTGTTCGTGCTCGAGATCGCGATCGTGCTCTGTCCGTTCTCGATCATTGCGTATGTACCGAAAGTGTTCTTTGGTGCGCTCCAGACGCTGATCGCCGCGGACCTCATGATGGAGTGGATGTGGCACGCGCGCCACAAGATGCTCTTCCGCGAGTTTGCGATCGTATGGTTCACGTTCATCGTCATGAACGTGTTCAACCTGGATGTGGGCATCGTGATGGGCATCGTCGTCGCGGGCTTCAACTTCATCTGGTCCTATATAGCTGTCGCCTCGGTGCGTCGCGTCGTGAAGCGCAGCCGTGTGGAGCGAGACCTGCGCGAGCGCGCGCTGCTGCAGACCGCGCGACTCTCGATTGTTACCCTGGAGCTCGACGGGTTCATATTTTTTGGCAGTAGTGTGAAGATGATGGAGGAAGTGCGTCGTCACGTGCTCGTGAGCACTTCCGAGGCAGCGGCAGCCCACGCCGCGGCGCAGATCATGCAGTCGTCTCCGCTGCGAACATTCCGCAACTCGCATGCCGTCGACGAGTCCGCTGCGCTTCTCAAACAACACCAGCAGCAGCACAATGGCACAGCGACAACAGACATTGAGACTGACGAAAACGATTACGAAGGGCTCACGACGCTCGACGAGCACAATGGGTTCACGATCTCGAGCCAGCAAAATTCGAGCAGCCCGCGCAGCATCCGCGCCATGCGCACGCGCTTTTTCATCCTCGACTTTGAAAAAGTGCGCGGCGTGGACGCGACGTCTGTGCGCAGCTGCTTTAACGCGACCAAGCAACTGCTGGCGCAGCATGGCATCGTGCTGGTGTTCTCCAGCGTCCCACACGATATCGAGCGTCTTCTGCGCGCACACGACGTGATTGAGAATGAAGACGGGTCTGGAACGGGCTCGCTGGTTTTCGAGTCGGTCGACAAGGCGCTTGAGTGGTGCGAAGACGAGCTGCTAGTCGACGAAGGCATCTTCCCGCTGAGTGAGACGGTGCCGCGCGAGGACGACGGCGGCTGTCGCATGCAGCTTCTCAATGAGCTACTGCCGAAGCAAGACTTTGACCAAAACAACGACGGGACTGCGATTCTCACCAAGGAGATCGGCGACCTGTACGTGGAGCCACTCATAAAGCAAGCCGGGGACTTTGTGTACAAGGCTGGCGCGATTGTGGCGGGCATGTACTTTGTCGGCTACGGCAAAATCGACGTGTTCCTTCCGACGAACCTGCACGAAGGCATGGGGCCGGGATTCCGCGGTAGGAAGCGCATCTTGCGCGTGTGCCAGGGCGGCATCATCGGTGCCTCAGAGATGATCTTGAACAAGCGCCACCAGTTCTCCGCCGAGGCCAAGGGCACGAGCTTCCTCTTCTTCCTGAGCAAAGCCAAGTACAAGAAGATGCAGCAAGAGCACCCGCGCATCGCCGCACGCTTCCAGCAAGCCATGCTGCAGTCCATGGCTCGCAGTGTGATGGAGTCCAACATCTCGGACGATTAGATCCGGCAACTTGTAGAGAAAGCAGCATTGTATCCAATACCTACTGAGGTAGGTTGGTGTTCTTGGTGCATTTGATGTCAATAGTTCACGTTTGTTTATGTTTTGACGAGCTCTCTCTCCTCGCATGTTCCATTCCTTGACGACCGTCTTTCACCATGCACAACATTGTCAGATATATCATGTTAGCACCAAGTCACCAAGTCAAATGCATCTCGAAAGCGAAAATCTCATTTATTACAAATAAAAAAACACACGCACGCGCAAACCGTCCACGCTTTCCATCTCGCACTTGTATCAGGAAACATCTCTTGGTCGCGTACTTCTTTTTCTTTTTCTCATCTTTTCTTCGTCGTCTTCTTCTCTGTAGACAGCGCTGGGAAATATTTACTTGTCGTCTCCCTCTCCGCCGCCATAATAGTCAGTCAGTCAGTCAGTCATCTGGAAAGTAAAGCTGAGCGTGTTGTTCTCCAAGAGGCGTTGGATATCGTTCTTTCTGATGAAGTCCGTGCTCGAGGAGAAGTCGCGCTCCTCTTACAGTTCTAAGTTCTGCAACTGCGACTGAAGAGCCTGTGGGTTCTGCGGCTGCTGCTGCTGTTGAGGGGCGTTGTGGAAGCGAGATCTAGTGTTACTGGGGGTCGAGTGCGAGACTTCGTCTTCGTCCTCGTGCGCGCTGCTTTCGATTCTCGAGTTGCTATGCACATGGTTGTTGCTGCTGAAAAAGTGCGGCAGGCGAATCTTCTTCGTTGGCTTGATAGATAACACCGTTCGGCCGAACTTCACGTGAAGCGACTGGTTGTTATGCAGAGTCAGTGGGCGGTAGATGTAGCGCAGCGTGCCGTTGGAGCTTCCAGCGTCCTTCAAGAAGAACTCTCCCTTGGCGTAATGGATTTCCGCATGGATCGTGGACACGGTTCGGTACTTTAGCACCAGGTCGCACTGGGACGAGCGCCCCACCATTAGCGGACGGTTGATGTCGTTGTCCATCAGCATCTTGTAGCTCAACTGATATCTTGTCGACAAGTTCAACGTCGACGACGAGTGCTTCGTCACGACTTGGAACATAATGTTCGGCGGGTTCAGCCGATCAGGGAGAAGCGAGATTGACTTGCCCGACGGAAGACGCGTCTTTGACGGGTAAGGCGCCTTGCAAATAGAGCACGTGCGCGCGTTGCTCTCGTCCAAGACCGTGCAGATCTCATTCTTCTCACCGTTCGTGTTCCACCGCTTGAGGCAGTTCAGGTGGATGTACTTGGTGTCACCCGAGCACTTGCAAGGAGAGATCAAAGGGTTGTCATCCTCCGACTCGTCGTAGCACACGTAGCAAATAGCGCTGGTCGACTGTCTCTGCTGAGACGCACGAGGCTTCGACTCGTCGTTGCCAGACACCTCTCCCGCGTCGTCGTCCGTGTCCATGCCGCTGTCCGCGTCCACCATGGCTTCGTCGTGGCACACCACTCGTTGGATGAGCCCGTTCACCTCCGAGGTCGAGAGACACGCGTCGTTTGGTCCCACGCCTCCCGTGTCGATCTCCGTCACGAGCAACCCCACCGAGCCGAAGCGAATGATGTCGCCAACCTTGATGCGGTGCTTGCCGCCGCGGATACACTTGGTTCCTAGAATCTGGCATACGCCCGTGTGGGCCGAGAATTTCTCCGATGAAGGCAGTAGGCGGTACGAGTCGTTCGAGTAATCGATGTTCAGGCACGGAGCGCGTGGGTCTTCGATAAAGATCTTCTCGCGAGCGCCGGCAACATTGTTCACTTCTGCGATATAGAAAACATACATACACGAGCGTTAGCTACTTCCACTTCACTATCTCACTGTTTCATGATGCATATAAGAACGCACCTGTGCTCTGCGAGTGCTTTGGTCCGTAGATCGAGACACCGCAACGCGACACGCTTTTGCGGAACTTGTCACGCTTGCCGGTCGCACCCTTGGTCACAGCGGTCATCCCGCGGATATCCAACCTGAATACACACGCACTCATAAGTAAGTCTGGTGTTCATCGTCCCACCAAATACACAAAAAAACGAAACGCCTCGTTCACATACATGTCAGGCTTGCCGTCGCCGCTGAAGAACTCGGTCGCGCGCGCGAGGCTCCATCGTCGGTCGTTCGAGCCGCTCATCGCTGGTGATATCGCTAGTAGTAGATAATAAAACTGCCTGCACGTCGCAAGTGAAAGAAAAGCCAATAGTGAGCACCTCCATCCATCATCCTGTACGAGTGGAGCGACACACGTTCACATCATATTCACACACGCACCTTTTTACGAACTGAGCGCTGGTCTTCCTTTCCTTCTCGACGTCGTAGGGAAAGAGGGAAGTGGTGGTGGGAGTCTTTCTTTCGTTCTTCTGCCGCTCAATCGATCGATCGAACGAACGGGCGGGCGGGTTGGTCACTGAACACTCGCGAGAGAAGGAGAAAGAGAAAGAAAGAAAGAGGGGGAGGCGGCTGGATGGATTTCTTGGTTTCCTCCGCTCGCTCACTCGCTCGCTCTGTCTGTCTGTATATGGCGCTTCTCGTGGGCGTCGGCAGCGGATCAATGCGGGGCTTTGTCCGTCCGTGAAGAGCAGGCAGGCGGGGCGTGTTGGTCTGGTGTGTTTCCGATACTAAACGCCCGAAGGAAAGCGCGCGAGAGCGAAAGAGAGCGAGAGAGAGCGAGAAACAAAGAAGAACGAGGAAGAGGAAGGGCAGACGGGAGGAAGGAAGGAAGGAGGAGGGGCGGTGGCGGCGTGAAATGTTTCCCACCCCCCCAGCTGTTTCTCGTCATTTATGACCAAAGTTTCAGACAAAACCGCCAGCAAACAACCTGTGGTAACTGGCTTCTGGATCACTCACAAACCTGTATGCATTTGTTTGTTGCATATATTACGCTTATTTGACCTATGTATAATCGCGAACAGCTCGTCTATGTATTAGAGAGGGGCGATGCGAGAGTCGGTTGCTGGATCAGGAGCGATGGATGAGAATCTATCGGTAGTTTTCGCTTCAAAAAAGAAACGGGCTGTTTTTTTTCTTGAGCGGGTGCGAGAAGAGAGCGTCAAATCTGGGAAAAGCAGCGGCTTGGGACAAATCAGCCAATCAGCGCGCGCTGCAAACTGACTGATTTTTTGAGGCCGGAACCCCCGAACCCGCAGTTGCTGCTGCTGCTGGACCTGGCCTCGCAACTCGCCTCCAATTCACTCGCCGTTTGTATGGCCAGTCAAAAAGCAGATCCAGCAACCATGCCATTCCCATCGCATGCTTACAAATGCAAATGGATTCATCATTCAACTCACAACTCCTTCTTTCGACCAGCGCACCAGCGAGTGATGGAAGGACAGAGAGAGCAGATAGAAAAGCGAACAAACAAATGCTCGATGGGATGTTCGCACGGATCAACTAGAAAATTTGAATGATCAATCGATAGGCAGCGCTGGTTTTGTCTTTTTGTATCCGCTTTCTTGATTCCTTTCTTTTTCGCTGCTAACAAAGCCATGACATGACTGCTGCTGCTGTTGAATCATTCGTTGAGACCGTTGGTAATCTGCAATTTGCTGTTGTTGGGGCTTGGAGGCTTCAACACGATTACCAGCACTGCTGAACACGATTGGATCCCCACCACAAAAACCAAGCACGCATTTTTCTCGATCTCTTGGTTCAACAGATGGATTAAAAAAAGCGAACTTAAAATGCACCGCTCTGCCCATTCGCGAACCGCACTTTGGCGGAGGCTCTCGGTTACACATGTAGAATGTGTCATGCACGGTACGATCCAGCCACCCCACCAAAAAAAGCAAAAAATCCCAACCCCCATCGCTTTTATCAATATTTTTTGACAAACATTCAACGGATATTCTCGAATGGAACACCTGTCCCGATTAGAGTCCGGTACGGTATCTAAACAGTTACTCATTTTTAATTAAAGACCCACTCATATAATAGACCTCAAATATTTACAGCCAACAAATAAAACGAATGGAGGATGTTGAGTATGTTCATTTTCATTCAGCAACCACGTTTCATTTCTCGATGTGTTAGAGCGCCGCAATGCCATCCCAATCTGGCGCAAGCAAGAGATCGTCCAGTGGATCGTCGGTAAAGAAAACGGTGGTTCTGTGCGTGCAGAAGCCCATTTCAGGACGATGGGGCTTTGGATCGACGGCACAGTAATTCACAAGTGGTGTACAGACCATGACACTCTCATGACCGCCAAACCGCATCAAAAGCGCCTCCTTGATGGCGGCAGGAAGCCTATCTCCGAAGACATGAAGGACATGCCTACAATAAGTTTGTGAGCAAGTGACCACCGAACGAGAAGATTTCGCACGCATGGCTCGCCGACGTGGTCCAAGCTATCCACTCATCATCCAGGAAAGCATGGACACCCCGCCACATTTCGCAGCTTCGCCGCATTTGGTCTCCAATTCACGATTCGCTACAAACTTTCATTGCGTCTGATATACTTGGTTATCCTGAGCGACAAGAATTTCGTAGTGAGCGCTGCTGTGCTTGGAAGAACTCAAGCCATGCATAAACCTCGACCAGACGGTTCTCGTGTACGAGAATGCTGTGTATTTCAAGGACGCACGCGTGCAAGGGATACCACAGAGGCACGCCATGCCGTCAACGCGCATTACTGTGACACTCGCTGCCACGGTGAGCGGTTACAAGTCTCACCCACGTTTTGATTTGGAAAAGGAAGAACAAACCTCCTTTTGACAAAGCCAACGGTATGTACGCCACGTTCCAACCCAAGTGTAAGGATGTAAGGATTCATGATTACAGGACCTTCACTCTTCGAGTGCGGGCCGCCATCATGTAAACTCTCTCCCTTTTCACATACATTCTAGGATAGCAAAAGAAAACAAGTAGCGTAAACCACACGCACGCAAGGCACGTGCGACATGTTGAAGATTCACATTAGATAGAAAAGAAATCAGAAAGAATCCAGTGGGGGAAAGACACGACAGGATCTGTGTCTTGCGACATAGATACGCGTAACTGTGTCCTACGCCCATGTCCTACCCACAGGGTGCCCCTCTTGGACAAGAAACAACGAGTAGGAAGGAAGGAAAGAAGCAGACAAGCTCACACACTCACTTCTCTTTTTACCATCAATACCACAACCACTATTGACTCAAGCCTGTAACAGGATACACACGGTGGTTTACACCATTGGGTAAACCGCCGTAACCAAGGCGAACACAATTCGCGCAATAGCTTTACGGCCGAACCAAAGGTTCGCCGAACTTAGCATTTGCAGCCGGAGCGTACTTTACGCCGGCGAGAGCCAGCCCAGAGGGCGGCTCCTTCCATTGGTCATAATTATAGATTAGTGCCCAATGAGTCAGCTTGTGCTCGGAGAGCCAATCGTGCTGAATTTGTCTTAGTCTTAGTATTGGCATTCAAACCTTAAAGGATTGCCCATAGGGGACAATCCGCCCTCGTACTTAAATAAACAGTCACAATTTGCCTCTCTAAGGAATAGGAGTCTTTTGTGCGGTCCCTGTTGGTGCAGGAGACCTCTTCGAATACGTGTCGTCGCGCTGCGAAGGCAGGCAACAGAGAACTGTACTTATTATTCTGCGCACGCAGGCAAGTGGCGCACGTTCCCGCCCCTGTCACGAGCCCTTGCGGAAGGTGTTCAACACACGCTTCCTCGCTTTGTGCTCTGTGCTGTGTAACTCGGGTACGCCCGGTTACAGGATCCACGTAGACGTATCCTTGTCGTACCTGTACTTCTTCGGAATGTCTTGGTTCAGCATTGTCCTGGCGCTTGGATCCGCGGCGCACAGCTTGAAGTAAGCCGCGAGAGTGCTCATTGTCTTGGTTAAACGTTACCAAGCTTTCTCCTTTGCGATGAACAGTGAGGTAGACAACTGAATGTGTATTTGCTTGTACTAGCCAGTCGAACAGTCGCTGACGCGCTTCAACGGGTGAGATGTACCGTGCTTGGACGTATCGCTTGATCTCGTCTGGTTCTTCTTCTGCCTGATTCCCTCGTCGACGATGTCCAACCGTAATTGTCGCTTTGTCGGAGCTTTTGTAAACGTACTTGTAGATGTACTTGACCGCCTTTATCGTAGAGCACACTTAAATGTTGAGGTGGCAGTTGTACTTCTGCGTCAGATACGGTTTTTATGGCACAACCCTCTGGTTCACCGTCTTGTTGTCCCACGTCTTGGAGCCGTGCTTCAGTTCACCTTCT
>JALBZZ010000175.1:0-52097 GCA_038051095.1 Globisporangium irregulare
AAGAGAAGTCCGGCTTAACTTGCAAACAAGTTAGGTACCTTGAACCCCCCCCAAACTTTTGCGGTAAAGTCATCGAACGAACGCGATTCGACGTTTGGCAGCACAGGCAAAGCTGTAGGTCTTTGTAGCTTAACCTACAAGCAAGCCTTCCTACAGAACAGACTGCCTTCAACAATGTCCTGTTTATGAAACAACAAACTGCACCTTCCTTTAAAAAGCAAAGCTTGTAGGCCACAACCTGCAAACCTTCCCCATATTTATATAACAGGAACATTTTGTCAATTTTGCGCCAAGTTTCCAAATAGCAGCTGCCAATAACCAAAGCGAAACAAGCAACCATGACAGACGTGTACGCGGCGCTGCTCACTGCGCTCGAGCGCGATGTCCTGCACGCGCACTGCGACGCGTTCCTGCGCGGAAAGCTGGCGCAAACGCTACAGAGCGTAGAGGACGCGGCAGTGGCGCTCCAGCGACTGCGGGACGTGACGTTCGCGGCGCAGAAGCTCCAGGCGCAGGACGATGAGGAGCCGCTGCACATGCAGCTCAAAGCTCTGTGTAAGCTGCGGCGGAAGGTTGCGCGTGCGTTCAGGCGAGTGAATGGGGTGGTTGAAGCTGCAGAGGGAGTGAGTGATCATGGCGCCAGTGTCAATACGGTCGGAAATGTTCGTGAGCAGGCAGCTGACGAGCCACGCGTGTTAGTACGTACGGTATTATCATTGTTGTACGGAGAGATTGTAAGCCGGTTGGCTTTGCATTGAGTAGCTCATGATATTGCGTGTTCTTCAGATCAAGGCCAAGCAAGCGGGGTTCGATTTTGGAATCGGTGATGGTGACGGCACAGCAGAAGCAGCAGCAGTACAAGCTCAGTTGCCACAGCACGCAACACAGGTGGAGGGCACAAGGAGGGAGAATAGCTCCTCGCTCCTAAGTTGCAGCGCTGTCAGTGCAGACTTTGTACAGAAACCCGGAAGGTTGTCAAGTGCGGAAGAGCGTGTTGAGACACCGCAAGTCGCATCTCACACTCAGTCGCCTGCTATGAAGGAAACACCAGCGCCTGTCGAAGATCCAACTCAGGTGACGACTTTCTCGCATACAGCCAGTCAAGGTGGCGATATCGAGCAGACCCAGAGAAACAAAAAAAGACGGCGAGAGAGCGATTCTATGATCAACGAAGAGGTTCGTGATGCAATGCACGCTTTAGAGACGAGACCTGATATCTGGGAACTCTACGAGGCGCTGTGGAAACTGAGTGAGCATGCACCAGATCGTGAGTTTGTGACGCTGGTTCACAACGAGATCTGCCTTCCAGGCGACTTTCAGAACCGAGATCTCGCGAGCCAGGTCGCTGCGGTTCGCTCCCTAGCTGAGGGGATCAAGGCGCTGTCGAGTGCTCCGATGTGCAAGTACGGATCTGAGATCACTCCGAAACAGCGACTGATGGTCGCCGCTGTGATCGCCGAGGCTGTGCATTTCTTCACGACCTTTGTGCTAAAGCAATCGGCCAGCGGCGAGCTACCTGTGGATGCAAGTGAGCTATTCACGATGCTGGAGTGTATGAGTTCCACGATGAGGGTGTTCAAGGACTCGAAAGCGACATTGGCAAGGTATGAAGCAAACGTACTTGTCATAAAACCAGGTCTAGTGACTAAAATTCCTCGTAACCCTGTGCAAATCAAATTGTGTGCTCTAGACTGCGGCAAAGCGAGCGCGACTTGGCTGGTTACGTTCAAGCCATCCGTGAAAACGAGTTCCAGAAGTGGGATCTGGAGAGAAAGCAGACGATGAACAAGCGCAGGCAATTCGAGAACATCCGAACGACGCTGGAGAGCTGGATACAGAGCGAGAAATGCCGTGGGTCGGCACTTGACCGGCTCATGGATCAGTTTGAGCGCTTGCTCACAAACTCGCTGGCGTTATGGGACGTTACAAAGGACGATGTCATTCGAGCGTGCGTGGAGCAAATGGCGACTGTGGCGTCGATCGTCGACGGGTCAATTGAGAAGCAGGCAACGAGAGCAAGCAAGCTGAACATATTCCGCAATATCCTGAGCAGTGAAGTGCCACCAACGACGAGAGCCACTGGGGCAATGAATTATCAAATGCGTCGAGATGATGCATCCGCTTGAAGACAGCATAGCGCTGACACGAAACTGAGATGTCGTCAACTCCTGAACCTGACCGACGCTGCATGCATTCGACTTGTTGCACCAGTTGTAGTTTCCTGTCTGGAAAGAAACTTGGTCAACTGGAAGACTTTGCAAATATGTTAGAAGCGCAATACATGTTCGAGCGGCTTGTGGTGATGGACAACTACTCCAGATATTAGATTCGCCCCTGTCTGCATACTGCTTATCTTGATTGCGACACATCTGCTCACTGTGCTATGGTTGGCACAGTTCCAGTAGATGGTTCCCTATCTATCATTTTTGTGAAGAGGAACGTACAGAGAAAAGTAAGCTGAAAGCTGATGGAAGCACTTTGTTGTGTTCAAACCTGAAGCGATAACTCTTCGATAAAGCTTCATGGCCAATCCGCAAATTCCAAGAACGCGTACTAGTTATCCACCGTTGGTGTCGCCAATCAGTTCAAGAGCTGAGGCAAGATATATACCTACTCGCCTAGAATGCTTTCAGCGCATGATATGATACTGTAGATGCGATCTGGAGGAAGTTGCAAATGCGACTTAAAAAAACAAGGAAGGTGGCGCAGATCGGTCTACAAGAAGACCAACCCAGCGAGCCAACTTTGGAGTTACTGCGAAGTCTGAAGAACCACGACTCGAACGAAACTTTTTCGTATAAAGTAGTATAGCTGCGTTGTCTCTTGGTCGACAGAGACAGCACTTCGTCGCCTTCAACAATGCCTTTCACAGCCACGCCAGCCGCATTCTTCACAATCTACGTGTGCTCCGAACGCATCAGCTCCCTCTGCGCAGCCGGGTTCTCGCTGATTTTCGTGAACATGCTCCCGAAAAGCAAGAGATCGCTCCCGCGACCCGCTTTCTCACTTGTAACCATGACATTTTTCGACTTTCTCGACGGCACAAACACCCATGTTCAAGAGTGGCAGCCACGATCGAAAGACAGAGTTTTTGGGGTCGGCAATTTTATGGACCTCTTGTACCGAACGGTCCGGTAGAAGCTCTGATGCAACCACCACGCACAGCTCATGTATTCTTTGGCTCGTTATTATCTGACTAGCTGAGCTGGAAGTTGAAGTCGGCACCTGAAAATGAGTGTGTTACCAGTGGAGTATTTGTCACTGTCAAGATGGCAGACAAATACACACAATGGTTCTGGACGCAGGGGTTATTATCGTAGTGATAGAGTTGAAACTGGAGCAAGAAGACGACCCAGAGAACGAGCTTGCTCTGCACCAGTTCAACTTGGTTCTCGAGCAAGAACGAGAACTGATAGAGAGGCAGCAAGCGGAATTTCTACCAGTACATCGCATTCAGAAGCGTGAAGGAAAGCAGCTCCAGTCCTGCATACAGCGCCGTGCTTGCCAGGAACGACCAGTGAGCGTCTCTGTCGTGATGGTACGGGTAGTAAATATCGCTCGGTAGTTGGGAGCGCACTGAAGAGTAGATGACGTAGGCGAACGGCGCGATGCACTCGACGTACTCGACAAGCACGAGGTATTTGATGTGGAACATGCTCTGCAGGATCTCGAAGAGCGGTCGTGTGCTGCACTGGCCCTTTGTCCTGAGCGACCGGAACGCCTGGATGTACGTGAGCACGCCAGCCGCTCCAGAGAACGAGTCCATGAGCATTCCTCGTCGCGCGTCTTCTCTCGACGAAGGACGACAGCCTCCGGGTGAGCTGGTACGTCGAGTACTGAACACTACCTCGAGTGGAACGGCTCTCACAGCACTCTATAGTGCCTATTCCCTTCACTCACGACCGTCGCGGCTAAACACCTTGGCCGTTTCCAGGGACTCGAGCAGCTTGATGTGTTCTAGTGAGACTTTGCGCTTGAGATGAGCACTGCCAGCGTGACGTAGATACTGGTTGTGATGAAGCTGATCAATAGACACTTTTTGGTCACGAACGGCAGCTCGGAGATGACCATCTTCACATGGGTTGTCATCGCCATGACCATGATGAAGAGCGTGACCCAGTTTCGAATTCAGAACCTCCAGTTTGCAAACGATTCTGCGTTGGGGGACTGAAGAGGGATGAGCTCCACGAGGATGGCTGGCAGCGGTGTCGCCATGTAGACAAGCAGCATGCGAGGGACCGAGGTGTTTCTGTAGTAGTTATCCATCGCCATGAGCCGCTTGATCGAGTACTTACCCTGGTGACTGATCTACCAGCTCCCCCACGCTGTCCACGCCGGGGTCAAGAGCTCCTCAACCGAATTCGCGAGCCTGCGGCAGCAGCCCTGAGTGGATTCGGCACTCATCTTTACTTTAGCTTCGCCTTCGGCAACATCGACGCCTGGGATCGATGCAGGCACAACTTGGAAAGTTGGTCCGATTCTCATCGTCTCGCTGATGAGAGAGATGGCGGAAGGAGAGCAGAGTAAGCAGGAGCAAGCGAGCAGGAGTGCGTTGAGGTTAGCAGAGTTCGCCTGTCTTGGTAGAGGCGCTGATGCATTCATAGATGCAAGAGGCTTTCTCTCGCTCAGAGAAAGATCAGATGGATGTCCAAATTTGACCTCCGTTTCTTTCAGAACAGCAACAACTTTGCCCTTTGGTTTTGCTGATCCGACATGGGTACTCATCACTGTTCGAACATTGAGTAATTGATGCAGTCAAGCAAACTTTGTGCGAGTGATCGGGTCCCGCCTCAGGTTTAGAGTAGTGAATTTGTGCTGTAAAACCAGATCTAATGGACGCTGTCGGCAACATTCCCCCCATCTCACGTTCACAAATTCACAAATTCACGAACTACACGATCAACACCAAGGCTCCGCGGTCAAGTTGTCAAGTTGCTCGACGCGGAGGAAAAGCGTTGATTAAGAGCGGTGTATCGACTGATTTCATCGCTCACGCTGCTCGCGGTGGCGCGCGGGTACAAGACGATCCTCGCGACTGCGTCGGTATCTGCACGCGAGTCGAATACAATCTTGTGTGAGGGCAGAAGAACTCAGGCTTTACACTGGTGTCCACTGCTCTCCGTCTGAGCTGGTGGAGACTGTGATGAACGGCAGTCCCTCTCTGTGGGCTGCAGTATCTCGATTTGAGCGCAGAGTAGCTCTGCGAATCCCTCAGTAAGTACACTTCGTGTCCATGAACACATTTGAGCTCGTGACGTCGTCTTCCCGCTCCTCAAAAAATGTATCAAGCACGCTTCCGACTCGCGAATCCTATATCAAAAGCTCGTCCCTTTTCCAAGGTTGGGCGCAACGCACTGTTCATAACCTGTACAAGTGGTACAGTGTACCCTGTCGCAGATAAAATAAACACAATGCGTCTTTAACGCATCCGTGACGAGCTGCAATCTGAAATCATCGCCTTTACACAGTGCTGAAACAGCTGACGCGATCGGTCGCGCCTGGCAGAGAAAGAGAGACGACAGACTTGCGGGAACATGCCGCGCCGTGGGGACAAGAAGCAGCATCACCGTCGCGCGTGGCTCCACTGGCTAGGCGTCTACGGCGGCGTCATAGGCTACTGCTTCGTCTACCGGTGCGTGGCGCTGGCGGCCATCATGGAGAGCTTCGGCGCGGCGGACGAGCAGAAGTGGACCAACCGCGTGCTGGGCATCTGCGTGGGGCTGCTGGAGGACTGGGTGTGCGCCACGCCGCTCGTGCTCTTGCTCTACGGCTTTGACCGCTGCACGAAGCCGAGCGCGTGGCGAGCGAGTCGCGTGCGCCACGGAGCCAAGCGAGCGCTGCGCTTTTGCGTGTTTCTCGTGCTATACGTGCTGTGGATCTTGCCGTCCGGCGCCGACTGGCTGCTCGTGCGCATCCGCCACATGCGCTTCACGTTCGAGTTCATCGAGGCGTACTTCAATGCCAAAGGTGCGGCGTCGTTGTTGCGCGTCTCCGAGTACGAGGTCCGCGTCGCACGCGAGACGGTGGTCGTGACCGTGATCGCAGTGCTGGCGTTTGCTGCCGCGTGCACAATCTGGATCGACCTGTCGCTCTGGAGTCCCAGCGACGTGCTCGCTTCGCTGTCGAAGCATGGCGTCGACCCCAAGATCAAGAAGCAGTACGAGCGCGTCTCGAGCGATCATGATCATGACAATGACGACCATGATAGTCACGATGAGGAGAAAGACCTCGAAGACGGGGGTCAAGCGCCAAAGCAAAGTAACAGCTTAGCGGCAAGTGTGCAAAAGAACGTCGCGTACAGGTCAGCACGTCATGATACGAGCCAGGACAAGGCCAAGTGGATATGGCGAAGCTTACTGGCGCTCACTATGCCGGTGGTTGTGGTCACGGTTGCGCACGCGTGCAGTCCGATCGTGGCGTCAGTGGCGCTGAATACGAGTCTGAACGAGTTCTTCCGCATCTTCTTCGACATTGAGCTGTACCCTGGGCTCGCAAGCGCCGAGATCGGCTCCGCGGCGTACTACATCAGCCCCGAGACCGAAAACTTCACACTCTTTGAGGGCAACGTACTTTATCGAAGGACGCTCGGGTTCCACGGTCCGCTGGCGTTTGATGTGAAAGTCGAGCCTGAAGATCCCCCGAATGTGCTCGTGATTGCTGTCGAGTCGTTCCGGTACCACGACTCGCAGTACCTGGTGGGAAACAACACGTACCTGCTCAAGGACACCAATATCACGGTCACGCCGCACTTCGACAAGTGGGCGAAGCGCGGCATCGCATTCCGCAACTTGTGGTCCAGTTGGACAACGAGCCGCTCGCTCGAAAGTATCCTGTTTGGTCAGATTCCGTACGACAGCATCCCTGACTCGGGCACTTCGGGGGGACGAACCAACGTCAAGCTGTCCGGAATGCCGCAGTTTTTCAAAGCGAAGGGCTACGAGCCGACGTTCATCACCGGCTGTCCGATCAAGTACGACCAGTGGGAGTACTTCCTGCCAACGCACGGCTTCGACACGGTGCTGGCGATGGATGACGTCAAGAAACTCGCTGAGCGAGACCTTGGGATCCGACCGGAGGACTGGGAGATCTCTTTGCGCGATGGAGCTGCTCGCGCCATGTCGGACTGGGGTGTGCACGACGACGTGTCCTTCCAGGTACTCGGGAACCTCATCAAGAACAAGACTGAGGAGCAGAAGGCGCGGACACGAGTGGGCAAACCCAAGACGCCGTTCTTCATCAACCATTACACGATCTCAACTCACACGCCGTACACCGATCATCCGCAGTGGTACGCGAAGCACAAGAAACCAGACTTCTCCCCGCTCTACAAGGACTACGTCACCGTTCACAATGACGGTTCGGCGGTGAAGAACTACCTCGAGATGCGGTACTTCCAGGACCTGGCGCTCGGCGATTTTCTCGACCGCATGCAGAAAGAAGGCATCTTGAACGACACGATCGTCGTCGTGGTTGGGGATCACGGCCAAGGACCTGAGAACGGGCTTGTAGCCCCCGAGTCGCGACAGATCTCGGCGACGCGCGTCGCAGCGATGATCCTCGCTGAAGGACGCTTGAGAGATGGCGACGCTGGAACTCTAGTTGACGACGTTGCTGAGCACTACGATCTGCTCAACACTCTGGCGGACATTGTCGGGGTCCCAGAGACAGGTTTCCTGCAAACAAGCGTCGGCAGATCGCTCAAGCGCCAGCAGATTCCCGCTAACGAGCGCGTGGTCTGGAGCAACAACCCAGCACGCAAGATGGCGGCGATTAAGGGCCATCTGCGCCTCCAGTACGACGCCATGTCCACTTCGATCCAGCTCCATGACACGGAGAAGGACCACGAGTTGGCACACGATCTGTATCCCCAGCTGACGAAAGAGGAGAAGCGCAAATGGGATGGCTTGCGAGACGCCGGGCGGCACTTGAATCTGTACTTCAAGCGACGCTGGAAGCGCGCGTGTCTGACTAAAGTAAAGTGCTAATAGAGAGTTGGAGGTTAGGTAGGTAGATAGACAGAGATATAGAGTTAGAACTTGGGTGAATATGTTATAAAGGCTTTTAAATTTTGAATTTTGAGAATGATCAGCACACGTCCATGGGTGCAGGTCCGCCTCCACCGCCGTTCGCTGGGCGAAAGTAGATGCCGCACCACGCCTCGCTGCGGTTCCGCTTGAACTGCAGCTCCGGGTCGTAGCCGCCAGCGCGCTGCTGCTCGCGGCGCAGCTTCTTGGACTCGTTCACGCCAAAGTTCGGTCCACGCTTGCCGCCGGGCACGGGGATTGGCTGTGGTCCGCCAATCACGCCTGGCTGGAAACCCATCATTGCCGCCTCCATCTCAGCCGTCACCGCCTGGTCGATTGGGATCGCGGTCGTCGTGGCGCGCAGTTTGGTCACATCGCTCTCGTCGCGCTCACCTAGCGCCACCTCCATGAGCTGCGCCTTCTGGCGCTGCAGGTCGGCCTCGAACTGCGAGTCCTCACGCTGCTGCAGCTGTCGGCGCTCCTCCGCGAGTCGCTGCTGCTCGTTGATGAGCTGTGCGATGCGGCGCTCTTCGTCCGCTTTCTTCGCGTCGTTGGTGGCGATCGCGATCGCATTCTCCATGCGGTACTGCTTCCACTGACGCTGCGCCGCCGCCTTCTCATTGTCATCGCCGTACACGAGATCAAAGACTGCATTCACAGACGAATAAAAGGCCATCAGACTTTAGGTTCACGCTCGCTAGGGTTTATAGCCTAGTGGTGGGTGACAGAGGAATGAACGGGCGTACTGAGGTTCTCGAGCGTCTCGAGGTAGTCGTTGTACTCATCCGTCGTGTTGAAATCGTCCTCTGTCTTGTTGTAGCTACAGTCGCAGAGCAGGTCACATAGCGACAGTCAATACAACAAGTGCGTGAGCTTAATGATCGCATCAACAGGTTGAAGGAGACAGAAAACGCACTCTTTCGTGACTTTCTTGCGCATGGAGGTCTCTTTGGCGTAGTTGAGCTCTTCGATCGTCTTGTCCTGCAGCTGCGACTTCTTCACGAGCTTCTGGCACGCGGGACACGGGATCTCGCGATGGTGCTGGAACTCGCGCTTGATACAGTGGTCACAGCTACACATTAACAGCAACACCAGCAACAATACCAGCAACAGCAAACGCACGCGTGTGAGACATCACACCAAGACAGCGCCATGCGAGCAACACACATGCACAAGACCAGAGCGGCACAGACGTACAAGCGGTGGCCGCATTTGGAGATGAGCATCTTCATCTTGGTATTGAGGTAGTTGCTGTCGTCCTCGGCGGACGTGCCGCAGACGCAGCAGCGCAGCGCCAGGTCCTCCGCGTCCTGGGCGTCCTGCGCCATCGTCATCGTCGCTTCGAAGCTTCTTGATTGCTTCTGTCTGTCGCTTTTGGGCAAAAACTGCAAATCCGCGGCAATTTGTGAGCTGCGCAGGGGCCACTGTTTCGAGCATATTCTTTTATTTATACAGGTTAATTGATATCCATATTTGGTTTTATCACCACTAATTTAGCCAATTTATTGGTTATTGAAGGTAATAGGTCTGCAGGATACATTTTTCCCTTTTTGTGTGGGCATTTTACGTCCAAGAGAGGAAAGCGAAGGAAGAAGACGAGCGTGAGTGAGTATGGAGATCACCCGGCTACTGAGCGACCTCAAGCGTCTGGAGGCGGAGCAGAGCAACAGCGACGGCGATGGCGCTGTGCCTCATGCGCTCCGCCAGTTCGCAGTGGTGTCCGCGTCGCCGCTCGCGCTGGACAGCGTCGAGATCGTACCGCAGAATACCGCTGTCGACTCGAAGATCTCAATCACAACAGTCTTCTCGACCCCGACGCTGACGTCGCCGTACGCGAACCCGGATGTCGCGAAGCGCGAGCTGGAGAAACAGACGCGTCCATTGTTTGCGCTTGAGAACCTGAGTCCGTACCCGACGGGCAGCTACGTGTTCCCCGAGCCACACGCGAGCCGCTTCTTGGCACAGATGCCCATGTCCAACACGCGCATGGAGCTCGTGCCCAAGCGCAGCGGAATGGTGCTCAACCCATTGAACCTGTCATATGAGTTCCGACCGATCGATACGAGCCGCTTGGGTGTGGACGCGGGCTTCTCTAGTGCGCTCACCAAGCAGGATGAATACGCGCGCGGCAAGATGACCAACAAACCGTTCTCGCCTGGTGGCGACTCGCTCGTGGATCTGGATAACGACGGTGCATCGGTTGCCATTGATGCTCAGGGGTTACTGGCGGACGGCGCAGTGTTTAGCTCTCCAGAGGAACAGGCTCGCAATGCTCTAGTGCTTGGCGACAGTCTCGACCTGGACGACTATGACATGCTGGAGCGTCTCGTGTTCAGCGCTCCTGGTTTGGACGGCTGTCTGACGGTGGACGACGTTCGTGAACTGGAGAAAGCACCATTCGACTCTCCAGCCCAGAGAGAAGACGACGACATGAAGAGTGAGAACACCTTGGAGGTCGTTGGCGTGAACCCGGATGGGCTGCTCAAGCCTTATTTCCAGGTAGCAGCGGACCGAGAGCATGTCGAGGCGATTCGGCGCATTGTCGCGGATGAGAAGGCGTCGGGTGCGATGGCTCAAGCGGACAATCAAAGCGGCACCATGGCACTCGACGAATTGCTCCACGATCTCGAAGACGACGATGATCTTGGATTTTACGTCGAAGACGACTCAAACGAACAAAATGACAAGGACGAAGAAGAAGAGAAAGAGAGCGAGGCCGCGACTGTTGGTGCAACTGAAGTTGAGGGCGGAGCTCCAAGCTCTGAAGACGATGGAGCCATTGGCGAACCTGAAGCAGAACTTGAGGCGATTCTCGCGTCCGGCACGGGCTCCTCGAAGCTTGCACGTCAGTCTTCTTCTGCGATTCCTACTTCAGAATGGGCGAGCATCGCCAGCGTGGATGTGCGCAACTTCCACGAGAAAGTACCGGACATGGCGATCAAGTACGATTTTGAGCTCGACACGTTTCAGAAGGAGTGCGTGATCCACCTGGAGCGTCACGAGTGCGTGTTTGTCGCTGCGCACACGTCGGCTGGCAAGACTGTCGTCGCCGAGTACGCGATCGCGATGTCCCAGAAGCACATGACACGCACGATCTACACGTCGCCGATCAAAG
This sequence comes from Globisporangium irregulare, assembly GCA_038051095.1. Classification (NCBI taxonomy): domain Eukaryota; phylum Oomycota; class Peronosporomycetes; order Pythiales; family Pythiaceae; genus Globisporangium; species Globisporangium irregulare. The sequence continues at coordinate 11,140 of JALBZZ010000175.1, forward strand.
CGCTTTCGAACCAGAAGTACCGCGATTTCCGCACTAAGTTTGGTCCTGAGAACGTTGGTCTGATCACGGGCGACGTGAGCATCAACCCGGAAGCGAGCTGCCTTGTGATGACCACGGAAATCCTGCGCTCAATGCTCTACCGAGGCGCCGACGTGATTCGTGATATTGAGTGGGTCATCTTTGACGAGATCCACTACATCAACGACAGCGAGCGCGGCGTCGTGTGGGAGGAAGTGATCATCATGCTCCCTGAGCACATTGGGATGGTGTTCTTGTCGGCGACGACGCCCAATCACTTGGAGTTCTCGGATTGGATCGGCCGCACGAAGAAGAAGAAGATCCACGTGATCTCCACCACGAAGCGTCCGGTCCCGCTGCAGCACTTTCTTTACGCCGGTAAGGAGTTATTTAAGCTGTACGACGCGTCGCATGGGTACCTTCCTGGGGCGTACAGCGCTGCGAAGACAAAGCTCTTCCCGCCTTCGGACAAGCCAAAACCAGGAGCAGGTCGTGGTGGCGGGAGTTCGATTGGCGGTGGGAGCAGCAGTGGGGGCTCGCGGAACATGGGACGCACGTCTGGAGGTGACCAGAGCGAATGGACCAAGCTCATTACCTCGCTCAAGGACAAGGCGTTGCTGCCTGTCGTCGTGTTTGCTTTCAGCAAAAAATTATGTGAAGAATCGGCCAACAAACTGTCGAAACTAGACCTCAGTACGCCCTCAGAGCGCTCGGAGATCCATCTGTTCCTGGAAGCGAGCATCCAGCGGCTTCAAGGAACAGATCGCGAGCTGCCGCAGGTACTGACGATGAAAGAGATGCTGAAGCGTGGCATCGGCGTTCACCACGGCGGTTTGCTCCCCATCATCAAGGAGATGGTCGAGATCCTGTTTGGACGAGGGCTCGTCAAGGTTCTGTTCTCCACAGAGACGTTCGCCATGGGCGTGAACATGCCGGCGCGCACTGTCGTGTTCAACGGAATCCGCAAGCACGACGGAAAGAGCTTTCGCGACCTGCTGCCAGGTGAATACACGCAAATGGCTGGACGAGCGGGTCGTCGTGGCCTCGATTTGGTCGGAACTGTGATCATCTCGTGCTGGAACGATGTCCCCGAACCGACGTCGCTGCAGACCATGCTGGCCGGGAAGGCAACGTCACTCTCGAGTCAGTTCCGCCTGACGTACAACATGATCCTGAACCTGCTACGCGTCGAGGTGCTAACTGTGGAGGACATGATGAAGCGCTCGTTCTCCGAATTCCAGACGCAGAAGGCGCTCGCGTCCAAGAACATCCCGCAGCTGATCCTGCGCGGACGCAAGTTACTCAAGCAGCTCGACGCGGCGCTTCGTGAAGAGTACCCGCATCTCGAATCCAGCGGCGAGTTGGCGCAGATCCAGGAGTTGTACCGGCTAAAGAAGCAGAAGCACGAAGTGGAGAAGAAGCTGACCAAGTGGATGCTCACGAAGAACGCGAACGCTGCCAAGAACGCGATCGCCCCGGGCCGTGTTCTCGTGATCAATGCGAAGGGATTACCCGCCGACATGCTCGCGCTTGTCGTCCGTACGAACTCGAATCCGTTGGCGTCCGCGTCATCCGAGGATCAGCTGCTCCGACTTGCCTTGTCCTTCAGTTTAGATGCCTCGCCGTCGTCGTCAGCCAACCCGGGGCTTTTCAAGTCCATCACTGTGATCTTCCTCTGTGCAGAGGATTACGTGCCACCAGCAAAGGCAGTCACGCAGCCAGAGAAGAAGGATCCGCTTCGCTTTGGGCTGAACAACAGATCTTCGTCCTCGCTATCCTCCTCCAGTTTCGGTGGGCGTTCATTGCAAAGCAAGCGAGACGACAGCGCGGACGATCGCATGTTTGGTGGCGCGCAAAGCGGATCAAAAGCAAAAGAATCGAAAGAACTGGAGTCCAACACTGTGGAGACGCTCTTGGGCAAGAAGTACGCGGTGCTGGACATCCCCGAGACGTGGATCGAGATGGTGACCAACATTGAAGCCACGGCTGTGAACTTCAAGACGTTGGTCGCGTCGTCGTCCAAGAAAGAGCTCGCGAGCAGCGTCGAGTTCCTCATTGAGCTAGAGAAGAAGCAGGGAAACGCGCAGAAGCCGCTGCTGTCGTACGTGGACGTGGTGAACGAGCTCAAGCTCAAGAGTCTGGACGTTGTGACCATGTATAGCGACTGGGAGCAGCTGCACCAGATGGTCGTGACCCACCCGTGCACCATCGGTGCCAACGCCACCGGCGGCTCGCTCTCGCGTGTGATGGGCAAAGTGGACAAGATGTCAAAGCTCAATGATTATGTGACGCGTCTGACGCGCGAGCTTTCGAATGACTCGCTCTCGCTCTTCCCGGACTTCCAGCAGCGACTCAAGGTGCTCAAGCGCCTTGGGTACATCTCGGAGGACGGCGTGGTGCAGGTCAAGGGCCGCGTGGCGTGCGAGATCAACACGTGTGAGGAGATCGTGCTCACAGAGATGATCTTCGAGAATGTGTTGGCGAACCTCGAGCCGGAGGAGATCGTGGCCGTACTTTCGGCGCTCATCTTCCAGGAGAAGACGCAGTCCGAGCCGGCGCTCACACCGCGTCTGGAGGAAGCGCGCGAGGTCGTCAAGCGCATCGCCGAGTCGCTCGGGCTCATCCAGCTGGAGCAGCACCTGGACATCGACCCGGCCGTGTACTGCAAGGGAGCACTGAATTTTGGGCTGATGGAGGTCGTGTACGAGTGGTCGCGCGGTATGCCGTTCAAGGAGCTCTGTCTGCTCACAGACATCCAGGAGGGCTCGATCGTGCGCTGCATCACGCGCCTGGATGAGGTCTGCAGAGAGGTACGCAATGCCGCGCGCGTGATCGGCGACCCGCGGCTCTTCCGGAAGATGGAAGTCGCGTCCGAATCCATCAAGCGCGACGTCGTCTTTGCCAGCAGCTTGTACCTGACGTAGGGCTGTGTCTTTGTGGTCGATGGAAAGGAAACAGGGATCAAGTCACGCGAACAGGTATTCATTCCCTCTTCACTCTATTGATGACGGTTGGTTGATATCTAATCTAGCTGCAGGTGCCTACTCTTCTGTGACCCTCTCTTTCACACATCATTGCCAATTGCTTAGTTATCGAAGCGCACGTGCGCGCTTTTGCTGAGGAGCGTCTTTGTGTGCTGTTGTTGTTTCTTCTTCGCCTGCAGTTGCGCTGCCTTTGGACAAGGAGAATGGTACTTGGAAGCAACTGCCTCGCTCTCATGCTTGATGCGCTTCGCGTCTCCCGACATTGAATCTGCTACAGAGTGAGCCAATTTCTTCGCCTTTTCTGTCTCATTCGTTGCTGAACTGCTGTTACTGGTCTCTTCGCTGGTGCCAGGGTTGATCTGGATCTGCTTGAGCGACTTCCGGCAGTTTGTGAGGTACTCATATGCCATGGCTCGGCGGTGGTTGCTCAGCGGGATCGTCGTCGAGTCACCCAGGAGCTGCAGCGTCGCCTCGAGCCGCATGAGGCGGTTCTTGCGCTTCACGGGCTGCTTGACCTTCTCCACGTGCTCCACGACCGCAAACAGACTCGTCACTAGCGACGACACGTCGTCGTACGTGAACTCGCGAGAGAGCGAGAACATGATGTCTTCCAGGTGATTGAGGTTCTGGTCGAAGAGGTTGTTTGTGAACTTGTCGCGCAGCTGCTTGACTTCTTTCGCGCACCGTGCCAGCGAAGTGCGGATCTCCGCGATCGCCAGCTTCTTCTCAGGTTTCTCCGGCGCTGCTGCTGGCGTTGACGCTGCTGGTGTCGGTCGTTTCTCACGGACGCTCGTGACACTGGACGTGATGCTCGCGTCGGACATTTTCCGTTTTTTCTTGGCGTTTTTTTCCAACTTCTTTTGGGATTTCTTGTCTGCAATTTCCTGCTTTTTCGCGGTCAGGAGCTGTTCGGATTGTCTATCAGTTGCGTGTCAGAAATGTCAGTCACAAGGCAAAGCAACGCGGCTGGTGACTGGCTATCTATACAAGTCATGCATGATAATACGTACTTGTAGTAGCTCGTCAGATCTGCGTTGCGTTTGGCCAGCTTCTTAAGCGCCTTTAGGAACCGAGGCAGCTGGTCAAGATTGTCCGCCGCGTGCTCCAGGAGCGCAAACCGCAGCGCTTCCAGTGCTCTGGAGACGAACTTTTTCCATTCTTTTCGGGCTTTCTTCTCATGTTTGCTGAGCTTCTCGTGATCGACGGGATCTTCGACAGGATAGCTCTTCACAAACTCTCGCATCACTTCCACTGCGTCCGGGAGCCATGTGCTTCGACATTGCTTGGTCACGATACTCTGAATCTTACTGAGAAACTTTCGCTGATCCGCGTGTTCATCCTCTTCTTCTACTGCTGCTTCCGGTTCTGCGGTTGTAGCCCTTGCTGTTGTCATTGCTAGTTGCTGCTCTTTCTTTGCTGAGCGTCCGCCATTGGAAGCCGCCAACGTGTCCTACAGAGTGAGTCAATCGTCACCACCACCACCACTCAAAGTCAGACAGACATCCAGCCCTTCCGTAAACGAGTCGAAAAGACATATGACACACCTTGAATGGCAACAGCAGCGCCTCAATCTGGTGCTGAAAGTTGCGGTGCAGCGCGTGCAGTTCAGAGAGCAGCAAGACCACGCTCTGTGGGCGAATGGCCGCGCCGCCCTGGTTGGCTTCGAGCGAGGCGATGGCGGACTCGACCTGTGCGGTGTGCGCCATGGCCGCAGAGCATGTGCTTAGCTGCGTCTGTACATCTGCAAGCTCCTCCTGTAGTGCCTGGGAGCAGTACTTGGTGCGCACGTCGGCGCTGAGCCGCACCAAGATCCACTTGAAGCCGCTGTCGCCGCTGCTCATTGATCGCGTCCACTGTTTTTTTGCTTTTTGCTTTTGCAATTGGTTCTGTGTAGTGTATCAAGTGTACCCTAACTGTACTCTAGCCACACCATACCATTGAAATGTACCGTCATTCTTCAGCTTTGCTCGCACTATAGGCTCTGATTTCTACCTTTATATTTTGTTTTACTCCATTGTGGCCTCATCTGATGTGACGCACACTAATTGAGTTTTCCCGCCCAAAAAAGAAATCTTTTCAGGCTTTTTTGGTGTTAGGAACGCAAACTTGATACTATTGGCTAAATGCTAAATGAGCTGATCGTGATCATGACGGCTTGGCTGGCACCGTCACGCGGATGCTCTTGCCCTGAAAGTGGTTGCCGTCCATGCGCAGCGCCGTGTTCATGCTCTCATACGCAGCAAAGCGGATGATCGCGACGCCGACTGTGCTGCCGTCCTCCATAGTTGGCATGCGAATCGACGATATGGTGCCAGCGCCGCTAAAGTATGCCTCCACATCTGTCTGCATCGCACCCCACGGCAAATCGTACACGTGGACTTCATAAGCACCTGCGTGTTGTGCGTTCAGCTGCGCGGCAGCAGCAGCTGCCTTCTCGACCTTCACGATCAGGTCCACGGCGTTGTGCTCGATCTTGGGCTTCTTGTGGCGAGGAGACTCTTCCGATACAATCGCCGAGTTCCTGTTGTTGAAATGCTGTGGGTCCACCATGTGGATGCCATTTGGAGTACTCTGGTGCTGCGCTGGTGCCGCGTGAGTGGCCATGTGCTGTCCGTAGTTGCTGTGTTGTGGTGGTGCGAAAGCCGAGCGTTTGCTCGCCAGCAACTCGCGCGCAGATCTAACGAGGGCAGAAAAAGTTAGATCATGGACGACAATACTCAGGTAGAATTGACAGACGTGGGACCACTTCACTTACCTAATGTACTCGTCAATGTCGTCGTGGGCTCCCACAAGGTCGCTGAGCATCACAAAGAGCTGCGAAAGCACCGAATCCGTGACCATGGAGCTGAGCAGCACAGCCGAGATGAAGTGGTCGAGCACGAGCACCAGATCCTTGCACTGGTTGCTTTCTGGTGCGTAGCTCTTCAAGTGCGCGCTGATCGAACTGACATCGTTGATGGTCGCTGGGATCCAATCGCTCTGCTTGCGCGTGAGTCGGTGCTGGATCATGCCCAGCAGACGCGAGATTTCCTGCTCTTGTGGGCTCGCTCCTGCATTGCTGGCTGCACTGTCGACGCGCGACCGACTTCTCTTGGCGCCGGTGTTCGCCTGCTCTTCCTCTGTTCTCCGTGCTACGTCCGCAGCTTGCACCTGGTATATAGAGCAAGACATGCATCACATCTTTAGTCTCCCAGACACAAGGATTAGCGGTCTGCCACAGACACTGCTGCCATAGACACACAAATCCACCTTCTTCTGCTCCTTGATGAACTTCTCCAGGTCGTCGTTAAACTTGTGATAGCTACTCTGGATGGCTGCGAATGTCGCCGCGTTATCCGTCAGCGGTACGTTGAGCTTGAGGATGGCGTCCTGCACCTCAAGCGCCTTCTCGACGCTTGTGAGACAGATCTGCATCTTCTCCTTGAGATTCTTGAGCTCGTCCTCGATGGCGGACGAGCAGTAGTCGCGTAGCGCGTCGCCACCCACGCGCGCGAGGATGCGTTCGAAGCCGCTCATGCTGCTGTACTCGTTCAGCTCTTCCTGCTGCTTTAACGTGTAATTTGTTTGGCTGTTGGTTCAGTCCATCCATCGATTGGTACATTGGTTACGAGTATGTAACCAGAGCGCTCTATTCAGCCTGTAAGGATAGTGGACAAATGGTGTCCTGATAATTGTTTGAACCAGACAATTCCAAACCCGATTGGCTTATCAGACAGATCCTAACCCGATGGCTCCGTTATATGACAGTCGGGTAACAGTGTGGACGTGCTGTGGACAGTTGATCAGCGATCAAACATCCTATATTATCATGTGTTTGGCATGTGTAGGCGAGTATCCCTATCTAATTGGATAAAAGGCCATCCGAATACGCCGTCGATTTCCTCTTGGTTCGGAATGGCTGGTTTGGTGTCTACACGCGGATATCGTTCTGAACGCGCAGCCCGTCGATCCACCTTTTTACAGCATGCTGATGCGCTCCTTGACTTTTCGTGTAGCTTTTGCATTTGAAAAAGCTTCGGTTGTCAACCAATCCACACATCGCATGGTCGTATTTTTGTCATGAAAGAACGTTCCCAGGTCAAGACCTTTACGCTGCATCTCATGCGCTCTGCTTTTCCTTTTCGCATGACGCCATGGATGCGTATTCACCAACATTGTGCTCAACCTTCATTTTCGAACTCGACTTCTCAGCCTCCCGTCTCCTTCTCAGCGCTTCATCTCCTTCTCTCTATATATATATCTTCAGAACGGCAATGTTCCTGCGCTCTGCTGTCTTGATCGCCTTCCTGCTTGCTGGTTGTTCCAAGGACACAGTCGCGCAAGATCTGGAGAAAGCCCTTCAAGAGAAAACCTGCGAGGACGGAAAACGCCCCATCAGTGTCTCCAAAACCGGCAAGGTCTTCTGCGTGAAAGGGCCGCTCTGCAGTGGGGACTCGAGCGACGGCAGGTGTCCAGAGCCTCAAGGTGATCTCAGTTTTGGATCGTACTGTGGCAAACTGGAGACAAAGGCTTTCGGCTGCATCCCTCTCTCGCTGCCTCCAGCCGTCAAAATGGAGGCTGGGCAACACGAAGATTTACTCAAGCCAGACTGCTCTATCATGCCTAACTTGGAGGAGGTGCCCGTCAAGGGCATCGGCGAGCTGTGCGCTCCAATCCCGGGCTGCAAAGGCAACGTGACGGGTAACTGTCCCGTGACACTGACGGATCTGAATGCGACATATCGCTGCGTGCCAGGTGGCAAGGACGGCTTTGTCTGCGAGTAGTCTAGGAAAACTCTATTGCTCCGTGTACGTCATCAATAAATTACAGACATGTATGTCTAGGTGTTGCTTATATACTTACTATACGTCGACACGAATGACCGTGCCTTCTCCGTGCTGCACAATGTAGGGGTCACCGAGTGCAACACTCGCTGCTGCTGCTGTGGCTGTAAGCAGAAGGTACGCTGTGAACTTGTTGGCGATCCTACACGCAAAGAGCAAGCACGTGTGCGTTAATGGAGATCACCCCTTGGCAAAGTACATCACTGGCACACACACACACACACACACACACACACACACTTACTTTGTGAAGTGCACTGGGATGTCACCCGCTCCCAGTGCTCGGAACTGGCCAATTGCAACCAGCAGGTCAGTAAGTGCGGGGTCATTCGGCTGCACGGAATCTGGATTCATGCCGATCGCTGTGGCAATCTCAATCGCCTGAGCGATCTCCTGGGCTTCGTTCAGATCCAGACGCGTAGCTCGTGTGTACAAATGGTTTCGCAGCTTCGTGATGAGAAAAGGGAACTGGTGGCTCTGAGCCACTGAACTTGAGCGCCAGAGCTTTTGCGCGTCTTCAAGGCAAGTCGGCGGCTTCGCAGCATCTGATTCCGAGCCCAATAGGTTCAACTCAAGCTGAGCTGGGAGACTCTTGTCGTCTGACTCGTTAGACAGGTCGATGGTCGGTGTCGAGTAGCGTTTACGAGTGATCGGTCGCGCGTCATCCCAATGAGGATTTGCTTTCATTGCCATTGTTGTTGTTGTTGCCGTCACATCTTCCTGCTTGATCCCCAAAGTCCACTTGTCCGCAACTGGGAGCGGCAGAAGCACTTCAAAGCCTGATGAGATGAGCTTGCGCTTCTTCACAAATTGCTGGCTCTTGTCAGCATCTTCGCTTAGTGCGATGTCGTGAAGACCTGAGCGTTGCTTGTCCAATCCGATATCCAATTTCATCTGTGACTCAAAGCGGTAGCATGAGATCCATCAGATGATCAAATTGAGCCCTTGATGTATGTACCAAACGACAGCAGCAACAATAAATACTTACGCGATCGCTCACACTGGGCGGAACGTGCATCAAAGTGTCTAATGCACTCGTTAATCGCTGCCGCAGCGCCAGGATGTCGTTCAACTGAGCTAGCATTTTGCTGCTGTTGCGGTCAGCTGGCGCTGGCGTAAGCAAACGTCTCGTCGCCGTGTCCACCTCGTGCAGTCGCTGCAGTGCGTCTTGCAGTTGCGTGAAATTGCTGAGCGTCCGCTTCACGTCTCTGCGCACGACGCGGTGGTACTGCTCCTGCAACTCTTGCGGCTCCACGCGCGACAGAATGCGCGCGTACACGTCCATGTTTCGCTCTGCCATGGTTGCTAATGGCGATGTTCCCCGTCCTCGCCACTCAGCAGTGCAACTCTTATAAATATTGCGCTCAGAGTACAGAGCACATCAATCAAGCCTTGTAATTGGGCTAGCTACGGTCCTACCTCCTAAGCCCGCGCAACACCTTGGATTCGGCAGTGAAGAAGGAAAGTGAGAGAAAGCGCGTGCATGACGCTGAGAGCGCGGACGGAAGCGCGTTGATATTCAACCACAGGCGCAGACGCACACAACGGTAGGTGCATACAGAGAGAGAGAGAGAGAAAGAGAGGTATAAAGATACAGAAGGACGAGCGGATGGCCCGGACAGGCGCGCGAGACCGGCGGCGGCGCGTGGCGCGCGCGCTGCTCTCGAGCCCCGACATCAGCGTAGTGAATCGCACGACGCTCTCGCTCTGGCACTTTCAGCAGCTCGCACAGCAGCTGCTCCCGCAAGAGGCTGTGTCGAAAGGAGATGGCGGTGCAGAAGAGCTGGGAGAAGGCGGTGTTGGTAATGATAATTCAGAGGTCGTGGTTGGTGCGGCGAGTGAGAACCAGGACCCAGACCTGAAAAAACAGCCCGAGCACGAGAGTGGAGAGGTGCGTAGGCGAATGAAGAAGAAAGGAATGACGCTAGGAGAAGGCATGGGCATCGCTGCGATAACGTATGAGCCAGAAGACAGCGAGACCAGCGACAGCGAGTCGAGCAGCGAGAGTGATGGAGCTGGCGATGACAAAGCAGAGCTGGACGACTCGGACGCAGAGAATGAACACCATGCAGCGTCGGCGGTCGCTGCGATGACTGAGCAGAATCTTCGCGGTGATAGTGACGAGAACGTATTGTCGTGCGCGCGGATTACATCGGCGACCGAAGTTGGGGTCGTGTACAAACGATATCGCTGCGTCGTGTGCCTCGATGCGTCGCCCTCGACGCTCTCGATTGATCCAACGACCGGGCGGCTGTTCCTTGATATGCTATACGAGTCGGTTGAGGTGAGTCTGCTATGGAAACGTTATGCACTGCTTGTATTCTGCCGATTGCTTACTGTGAGTGTGTATTTTGTCAATGTAGCTCTTCATCTGGGGTCTTCTCGGGAAGATGTTTGTTGGTGATAAGACGTTTGTTCCAGAAATCCACCTTTCGGTCATGGTCCAGGGAGCACAGGTGGAATCGCTGAGCGTGTTGGTCCAGGGCTACATCGTGAAACCAAGCAACGTGGTGCACCTGCTGCAGATGATCAAGGAGCGAATCCACCTCATTGAAGATGACTGGGCAGTGAAAGCCCAGGAAGAAGGCTTTGACAGTGACTACCTCCACCAGTACCACTCGACGCGAGCGAGTCTGGCGTGGATCCTGCAGAATGCCGTATTTGCGCTCAATTCTCTACCAAGTGATGCTGCTCCGATCCTCGTCATGGTCACAGATGGTGTTGTCGACTTGTTCGACGCGTATTCGTACGACAATTTGCTGATGCAGCTCGTGCGCCACGACGTCCACTGCCATTTCCTGCGCGTCGGCGGTGGTGAGAATGCTCCAAACTCGTCGTTTGGATTCGTTCCTGACGTCGATCTACTGCGCTTCATCGCAGGGACTACTGGTGGCACGGTGTTTGACTACCTTGCGCTGCATGAAGCGTGTTATGGGCAAGCGCACAGTGACGACATCAAGGAAATGACTGCGTTGCAAGAAGCGTGTTTCATTCGAACGTCGAGCGTGCATGCGATTTCGTCCCCAGTGCTGAAACTTGATGAGATGAGTTGCACTTCGTTCGACGGACGCACGCTTCTTCCGTTGCGTCCGTATCGCATGTGGCGCGAAAAGGTGCACGAGTACCGCATTTTTGCAGACGTGGAGCGTATCATGGAGGCTCGCATTCGCGAAGGTTTCATTGTCAACAAGGTTCACATCAAGAGATACCAGAGACCAGTTTCAGATGCAGCAGCAACGGCGAACAAGCGATCGCCAGAATCTCCTCGTAGCAGTGGAGACCCAATCGGAACTGGAGGCGCATATCGAGACGTGACGAAAATCCTCATTGTGTTCTTGCTGCAATGGAAGCAGAATGTGTGGCTCGAGTACGTTGTCACGTCCACAACTGAGAGCACGGCAACGACAACAAACAAAGCAGCTAATCTGGCAGCGTCAGAATCTCGACGGTTTAGTGGACAGAGTCTAAGTTCATCTGGAATCGGCACCAGCTTCAACTCGAAGAAGCCCGCACACATTTTCAACAAAGAGCAATCGTACGTGGGGAAATGGAGCGAGTGGTATGTGAAGGTGAACATCTTGGCGTATTCTGACTTCCTACGCGCGTTTGAAGACTCGGCGCAGACTTCCAGCGGAAACAACGCGTTGAGTGCAGGTGTTGGCTCTGGCTCGCCTCTCTTTTTGCACGAGTACATTCGCAATGTCCAAGACGTGGATCGGGTTCTACTCCACTTGATGACGGCGACAGCTGCAGCGATTGCGCCAGTGGACTCAGGGAACCAGTACTCGTTTGGGACAAGTGGACACGCTTCCTCAAGTGTTGTGAGCAAGCAGCAAAATGCTCATCCAGTGTTCAATATCATCGGCGAACTCTCGCCTGTGCTTTGGCACCGCTGGTTTTACGTCGAGCGGTTTGAGCTTCTGTGCGTGGTGAAGAACGAGTCGTGCAATGAGGTGTTTTATCGACACGAAGATCGCGAGGTTCTCGATCGAGCGCGCTCTGTGCGAAAAGGTTTGATGAACCCATCGCGAGGGTTTCTCCAGCTTCACGGTGGAATCCCACAGACGTATACTGTTGCGATCGGAGTAGAGAGAATCACAGATCGGCTCATGGCAGCGGTGCAGAGATGGTCGTCCCAGCGACTCTCAAAAGATCTGTTTCTTCGTTTTCTATTGCCAAGAGCGAGGGATCAGCATTTATTGAGAAACAACAAGGCATCTGGTCCAGTGTCGAGTGCTACGGGGATCGGCAGAAGGCAGCAACGACCGACTATGAATGCACAGATTGGTGGACTTGGCGGACAGCCGGACGAACCGACCTCGATCGACGGTGGCAGCAAATCGTCTCTCTGCTTTGTCCGCATTGAGATCAAAAGCAAGACATTATGTGCGATCCACGCCGCATTTTTCTCGACAACAGCTGCAGCGCGAAAGCAGACGCTTAACGATCTGAAGGCGAACATCATGGCCGGGCTGAATGATGTTCCTCCGAGTCCTCTCACAACGCCTGACCCGACAAGCGCGCAAGCGAAGTCTGTAGTTTTGTCGCAGCGTTTGATCAGCAGATTGTTGGTGACTCATGAAACACTGCTTCTCCATGACGGACTCGATGATAGCGGACCCCATGACCACAGCTGGGAATCGAATGGAGTGCAAGCTGTGAGTTCCTGCTGCGGAGGCAGTGAGCTTCAACTGCGAAGCGTGTTTGGATCATACATGTGGCATTCGAGTTGGCGTTGGCACATTTCAAACCCTGATTCGTTGCTGAATGTGATGCGAAGACTCCATGAAGCTCGCATTGAGAGTGGGTTCTGGGTTTTGGACTGGAAAATGGAGAGCGAAGAAGACGGTCAGAGCCCTCAGCTACATAGTATCGTCTTTGGACGAGAAATCTTGATGGAAGATGAAAACGGCAATACCAAGACGTCCCTTGTTCAGTACGCGCTTCGTCGAGTCTCTGAGACGTGCTTGATGACATCGATTTGGATGGAGCCACAGCACGGTCTTGTGAAGACCCAGCTCTCCAGCCAGGTGGAAGCGAAGGACAAGTTCCACTGGGGCTTGAAGCACGCTGTTGGACATGATATCCCGTACGAAGACGCCGACTTTTCCACGAGATATCCTGCCAAACACAGCTCGGCAGCGACAGGAAAAGAGACCGGTACAGTCTCGGCAGCAAACGTGACCGATGATAGTCAAATGGAGCAAGAGCGACTCTCCATGGAGAAAGAAGACATCACCGTTGACGGATTTGGATCCACGTATCTCGGTGAAAACGATTTGCTGCAATTGATTCGAGGGTACATCTTCAAGAGTGATCGTCACTTCTTGTCGTGTTTGTACACATTTGACTGTGTGATGAACTTTCGAGAGAGTATGCAGCATCTTTCGCAGATGAACAAAGACATCGAGGATATTGTCGGGTCGACGTGGAGTGCGGACAAGCTGCATGCCGCAACCTTGAAGCAACTACTGCCACCGTTCAGTACTACAAGATTGCTACGGGCGTCGAAGAGGAGCACGGAGCACTTTCTGATGTACCTGGAAAATGGTGCAGGGAGTCAGGTAGCTGAAGAAAAAGAAGAACCTAGTGCTACAGTGACGGAAGCTCTCAAAGTGTCGCTGGCGAACGAGCATCTCTATTCGATGCTTGAGCGCACTCTGCGAGGACTGAGCGATTGCGAGGTTTCTTGGACCGACTGCAACGGCTACGATATTTCGAGTCAGGGTTCGGGCGTATCCGACTGGGAAGATATGGACCAGCTGATCAAAGAAGGGATGTCTGGTCAGATGCCGCTGTGGCTGAAAGATCACATCTCGCCCTCCTTTCAGGACCGATCTTCTCAAAAGTCCCTGAGCAAAGGCAAATGCTTTGCCAAGCTGGTGGGTGACGACACCGTTGTCCTGGCGTTCTTGCCGTCTCTGGAAACACTTGAAGTCAGACAGAAAGGACCGGACAAGCTCAAGCGAAGAGCTACTACCTCGGCAGCGCAGCTTCCAGAGGCTCAACCATTGCCACGAGCGGAGCCAAAGATGTATCGTGAAAATTCATCTCCAGAGATGCAAAAGTCTGCAATCGAGCCGAACACAAGTTCTCGGATCATGCGGATGTCTGTCTCCGCCGATGACATTGTTCTGTATCAGGAAAGACGCCTCAGTTTTCGCGAGGGCTACAAATCCTGGCGCATGGGGCATTACCAAGGCGCTCGAGATGATAAGCAGAGCACCGGCGACGACTTCCGGAATCTTCGGCTAGCGTCTACTCCAGAAGACCATGAGTTCTGTGAAGAAATCAGTCGCCAAACTGACTATGGATGCGATTTCCACTTGATGATTGAGCGAGAAGGCGGTGCGCTTGGGTCGGGGTTTTTTCAGGTGGCATTCTATGAGTGCTCAATCACGCGTCTCTCTGCTGATCTGCACGATTGCAGACGAAACGAGGACGCGCCCCGTCTTGATCTTCCGCAAAGGATCCTCAAGCAGCTGTTCTTTTCAAGTGCCGCTCCAGTCAAGACCCAAGAAGAGCCTCCAGCATCAACGCCTGCTACTGTCAACGCTCGACAGAAGCCAGCGCTGCGTTCACCTGCAGGTGCACTACTTCCTCCTGCTTTCCAAAGCTCGATGCCTGTGCTTAGTGCCAGCTCAATCGCGTCTCGTCGCTTTCAAAAGAAAGTCAAGCGAGCTCACGAGCACAATTTCTCTCGTGGAGTGTACATCGCATTACGAGACGGCAGCAACGTACAGCAGAGCGACTTGCTCCAAGCGCTCACAAGCTGCATTGAGATTCCTGTTGATCTGGATATCACACTGCTCTATCGCATGATGCAAGCGACTTCCCCAAGACGCGGGTTTCAATCGCTAGTGGGTGGTAGTCATCGCTCAGGACTCAAGGAGAAACTGGACAAGGCGTTCGAGAAGATTATATCGTCGGCGTTTATCCCCATCCCAGGCACGAAATATTACTATTTCACTGGAAGTGAGATTGCGTCCTTTGAAGATACAGCAGACGCTGAGTATGACCTGCATTTCCTTATGGATGACTCGGAAGAAGTGAGCTCTTCGACTGTACCCGAAGACGACGTGAGATCGGCTTTAGGTGATGGTGTCGACAGTGTTCAGGACCCCAGGCCTACTATCGAAGCTAGTCCAGCCGCTGTCTTTTCGCCTGCGTCGAAGCCACCTTTACCAAAATCGTCGCCAATGGCAGCATCAAGTGGAGCGGATGTCGCCAAGTCTGGACGCAGATTTAAAGATCTTGGTCGTCCTCCACCAGTGAATACGAATTCTGTCGAGCTGCCGCTGATGGATCAACACCCAGGCGTCGAGGAAGATGCTGAATTCAACAAGGAAGTAGCAGTTGCGACCTCCATCTTCTCGGCGCCGTTTTTTTTCCGCTTCGAGTGTCGAGAAGTCAGCACGCCCCGAGCTCAGAGAGGCATCAATATCAGCGAAGATGCAATCGCTGCTCGCGATAATTTGCATCGCAGCTCGAGTACGAAGTCGTTTGTGGACATGCAGAAGGATTGGCTCGCTAAGAACGACGAGAAGAAGCTTCCAGGTGGTGCTCAAGAAGAGTTCATGAAGCGGTTTGACTCTCTTCTGAGCAAGGACACACCAGAGGCGATGGTGTCCCAGGTCGCCGAGTGGTTTGAAAAAGCCCCATCTTCCCGGATCGCGCTTCGTCTCATCACGTTGACTCTGCCGAATGAACAGCTCATTGATCCATCTCGGCAGCACACTGCAAGCCAGCCCCAAATGCCATTTGAGATGGACGACAGTGTTCATGGAGGAGGAGGCGGCAAGCTACCGCCGTCAAGAGCCCAGGTAATTTCGACCTTGCCTCTTTTCCAGAGACAAGCACTGAAGCGTGTTCGAAAAGACATCAAGGAGTGGTGCAGTGTTGAAGTCCTGGGCATCCTGAGAGCCGCAAATACGATCACGCCGTCGATTAGCCAGCTTGTGCAGCGGCTGTTTGAAGATCTCCCGTCGAATTCGATCACAAAGGCGAAGTACCCGCTGGATTTTGTGGCAACAAGCCAAGATGCGCTTGGGAACCCAGTCGAGTTATTCAAGAAGGAATTGGAGAGAGGCTCGTTGCTCCACGTTCACCACTCGAATGGAGTGTATTTTGTTATTGAGAACAAGGAAGCCCAGGAATGCAAACTAAGTGAAGATGCAGATGCAGATGCAGATACTGAAACAGAAGCGCAGAAATTCGAGATTCCGTTCTGGGCGTATTTCACAGTTGAAACGGACCACGTCGCCCTTCAGCTGCATCACCCGGATCGGTTCACGACTTCCCCACAGTCATTTGATCGCCTTGGAGTGCTGACTCGTCTGCACATGGGTGTGATGGATGCTTGCAAGCGTGTCAATCAGTTCTTGCTCCTTCTCCAGCTTCATGAGACGCGAACATGCAACGGGTTCTTGCTTCCAGCCACAAGCAACCAAGTCTCAAGTCCAAGATCTCCAAAGCGAAGAGATTCTGCGTCCACTTCCTTTGGACTTGGTGCGAGCGAGCACTTTTTCTGGCCAGGCCAGTTCCAGTGCGATCTCCAGTACTCGGCGTTTTTCAAGCTGCACGAGCGACTTTCGGCGAGCATGGCGCTGAATATTCTGTGCACGTCGGCTCTGGAGCAGTTCCAAGTGCACAACCGGCGCCACATGTTTGTGTATCGCGACCGCGGAGGGCATGTGTTTTATATGAAAATCAGCATCAAGCACGAGCAGGCATCTGGACAAGAGAAGCAAGATCGAAGGCGAGTGACGCGCATTGGCAGTGGGTCTATAGGTGGGGTGGCTTCTTCGACGTCGTCATCTTCTGGTGCCTCCGGTGTTGCTGGAATTTTGCTGGAAGTGTTCGGAGTGTGCGCAGCTGGCGAAGAAGTTACCCACGAGCTTTGTCGAGTGTTGGAGAGAAAGCTCGATGAAGCAACTCAGTTGATTCTGATGAAGCTCTTGGCTCGAAATGCCAAGTTCCAGCTCAGTCCCTCCGACATGGCATTCGTGTGTCCGTCGGGAGGAAAGCCTGCGCAAGTCATCGAGTTCCTCTTGCCAGCAAAGTTGCACGGAGCGTCATCGTTGCTACAGTTTTTATCCCAAACATTCTCGTCGGCTCCGTACATTCGTCATGTGAGCAACGTCGGATCGTCAAGTCGGGCTCAAGGTGATGAAGGTGGAGTGATGCGTGGAGGAAGGAGACACTCGCTTCAAGGAGCAGCTTTAGAGAAACCGGATCCAGTTGAAAAACCAAAATCGCCTGGACCAAATGACCCAGCCTTCGTCCACCCGTCTCTGTTTTTCGTGTGCGACAGTCCTGGCGAGGTCAGTGACAGCAAAGCAGGATCTGATGTGATTTCGCCAGTTTTCTTGTCCCCCAGACATTCACCAAGCTCAGAGACGACGGTGAAGCCGACGATTGTGGACCAGGTGTCCTACGTGCTGAACCTGAACCCAGAGTTGCGCCTTTCTCCTGGCTTCCTTTCGCGGATTGGTCGAGGTCTTGCAGTGCTTCGCATCGAACTGGTTCAAGACCAAACGGTTGGAGCTCAACAAGATGACGGCGACCACATTGTCAAGTCGCTCGAAGGGTTTGACGACGCAAAACAATCAGGGTTTGAACCCTTTTCCTTGGTTGGAACGCACCAAGTTGTTCGCTGCCAGCTTTGGATCCGTGGGAGCATTAACATGAGTGAGCTAACTCAGCTAGTGGAGTCCAATCTTCGCGAAGCTATGCTGGATTACCAGATCGAAGCGACTTTGAAATCACTCACCGCGCGCTCCACAGGTGGATTAGAG
Organism: Globisporangium irregulare; assembly: GCA_038051095.1. Lineage (NCBI taxonomy): Eukaryota > Oomycota > Peronosporomycetes > Pythiales > Pythiaceae > Globisporangium > Globisporangium irregulare. The sequence continues at coordinate 28,762 of JALBZZ010000175.1, forward strand.
CAAAGCGCGCGCGCAACAGCTCCATCGGTGTTGCCACAAGAAGTGGGGTACCTGAATTCTCTGTTTGAGAGATCCTACAGCCTCTCGTCGGCTTCTGTGACGAAACTGGTGCTCCCAACATCAATCGCTCCGTGGGATATGCAGCATGTGGTTCGTCAGCTGCAATTGTTTCTGCGATGCGTTCCGTCGCACCTCCGACCAGCGATTTACTCGAAGCGAAAAGTGGGCGACGCGTTCAAGCTTCACGAGCTTGGCAATGTTCAGGAGCATGGGGAACTTTGGAGCAAGCGCGATAGTCACCAATTTTTTCGACTGGTTGCTCGGCTAGAAGCGAAAGCGTCCGAGTCTCCCAGCGATGTTTCTGAAGGGACAACTACAGCACTCGCTCATCATCACCATCATCATCCCCCAAGAAATCCTTCGCGAATACTGCATTTGAACCACTCGGACTCGATCCAGTCGGATTTGTCTGATATGGACTCGGTGTCGAACAAGCTGCCTCTCACGTGGACGTCGATGAGTGGCTCCGACATGAACATGAACGCGCTCATTCACTCGACGAACTCAGGCTCGTCAATGGCGGTGTCGCAGTCTGCGCACATACTGAAAGAGTTTTCGGAGAACGAACTGCTGCTTTACCCGAACAGCCACGCAACACATAGCCTGTCTTCGTCAGGCTCCAACATCGAAATGATGTCGTCAGCAGCTTCGTTTGAAGGAGAATCATCGTCAAACCGATCCTTCTACTACGTGATCGACGTCTCGTGTACTGATGGCGTGCAGGCCTATGGCTACAACATGAGCAACGCGATCGTGGATACAATTTTGGTGCAGTTTGCTCGAATCCTGACGTGGTCGAAGCTTCGCGAGAGTCTGCTTCGCAATCTGCTGTATGAGAAGAGTGGGCTTTCGCGCACCGCACCTATTGGCTCCAATGTCGTGCATCCAAGAGACCTGTACGCCGGTGGTGGAGGAAGCGCGATGGGCAAAAATTCCTTTACGCTCCCGAAAGATTTCTGTGTCAACTTTGTCGAGTTTTGGAAGCCAGTGATGGTGATTTTGACAGGGAACTCTGCGATCCCACGGTTGCTGGATTCTGCGCTGCTGCGGACGATTGAAGGCAGCTCACTGGGGAAGTATCTTCGTGAGGCGCACACAATGGCGTCCGATCGCAGCGACCTCCTCCGACCTCGAGCGGTTAGCAATGCGAGTCTGCAAGGAGGAAGCAGTGGTCCACCAGAGTTACACCGAGAAGTCTCGAGCCAGTCGTCCTCGCGAAGTCTCCGCGGTGAAAACATTGGTCAGCAAAAATCGCTGTCGGCAGTTGGCAGAAGCGGCTCATCGACTGGACTGAAGATGGATCGAACTATGCCGTCTCCTACAAAGCGAGGTATGCCAGGAGGTCCCACGGGGCCGTATCCAGGAGGGAATACTGGTGTAGCCGCAGCCACCAATCCACGGATGCGTGTAAATGCTGGAGCGGCAAATGCCCTTCTTGCTGCACGGGCTCGTGCCAGAGGCGCTTTGCCGGGGCGTTTGGGTGGCCCAGGTGCGTCTTCGAAGCCTGCTGGCTCTGCAGACTCTGTTGCCCCTTGGGATCTGCCGCTCACAAACGTCAAGGGTCCGGTGCTGACAGGCAGCGGTGCACCCGAGCCTGCAGGAGCCGCCGTAAACGAATCGACGAGCATCAAGCCTCAAACGAGCGGGTTGGCAACTGATGCTGGAATGAAACGACCAGTTGTAAAAGCTGGGAATTTGTCACTGAGAGACCTTAGTTCTCCAATCTCGTCACCAGTGCACGGCGTTGGCTCTGGATTTGCTGGATCTCAGTCTCGACAGAACTCCTTGACGTCGAACAACGGAATGAGTGTGAGCTTTTCGTGGAGGAAACAGCTCGAGGTTGCTTGGGGTCCGCGCTTCAAGTACCACGATGGCTTTGCACACGCTTCTGTTGAAGAGAAGGCGATCAAACCAAACGACTCGACGAGTGATGTTTCCTCAGTGACGAAAGAGCAGCAAAGTGATCAGATGCGGAAGAATCCGTTGTACCGCTTTAGTGGCGCGTTCCTGAAACGCTGGCAGGAGTATGAAGATCGGTCCACAAGCCACACGATTTGCTTGAATCTGTTTGAGAAGCTCGTGACAATGAAACCAGGCGACGAAATGGACGAACCAGTGGCGCTCAGTATCGTCAACCGCATGCTGCAGAGTGGTCACCAGATTCTCCACCAGCGTTTCCGGGTCACTTTTGTGGAGCGCTGGGAGGTGGTCAAAGTCGACGAAGAGTACATGGAAGAAGACATGCAAGATGGACGCCTGCGCGCACTGCAAGCATCGATGGACCTCGTCAACCTATTGTCGTACAAGAAAGAGTTTGTGTTTGCTGGCAACGATTGCACGATCGCAAACTTCTACACCGAGCACACAGTGCTGGGTATGTGCGCGAACGAAGGGGATGCTGTTCGGGATATGAAAAAACAAATCATGAAGAACATTTTCCACCTGAAAATGGAAGTCGCGCACGATTTCTACGACCAATACGCGATTCATTTGCGAGCCCTCGGCTTTCGCCATCTTCGCACGCTCTCGAACAACAGCCGGCCACCTGGCTTGCCAACTCAAATATTGTCGTCGGCGACATCGCTTTCGTCGCTGTCTGCTGTCGACATGGTTGCATCTGATGGTGAAGGGTTTACCGAATATTTCTACTTTCCAGGCAGGTCACAAGGGAAGTTGAAGGGCTGGCAAGCATACGCTAGAGGATCTCCTGCTTCTCCTGGTGCTGGTGCTTATCCAGCGACATTGCTGTTGCTTGAGCTCAAATCCGATCATCATGGTGTGCGACTCGGTGTGGTGCTTGTGAACGAGAGCGACCTCGTGCAGCAGGATATGGGATTCCAGAGCCGCCTCTCATCTCCAAAATCAACTTCCGTGCCTGGTGAACGAGAGAAGAAGGTTGTCGTGTCAGGCGAGATGATCCGGTCGGTCACGACGTGGTTGCGCGATACACTTCGCACGCGAGCAATTATTTACGGTTTCACGATTCGGTTCTTCCAAAAGTATCTCACGAAGTGGTCGAATGATCAGCACGAGCGAGAGCAAGCGGGCAGCAGTGATGGGCTCGATGCAGATGCTGATAATGTAGACGGATCTCTCTTGTCATCGTCGCTATTGACATCGCAATCAGGGAATGATATCCACTCGTTCCAGAACATCGTCAAGGGCGTGCGCTGTTTTTTGCACGCGTATCCAGAGCCGCCGTATGTGATTGGGACTTCGCCGAAAACAGCGATAATGGCATCATCATCGTCGACAACGTCGGACCGAATGCTGCACCAGCAGCGCGGCAACATCATCGCCCAACAACAACAATCTCGAGATAGCCTCTTGCGCACAGCAGTGGTCGAGTTGCCACCGACACAGTTGCACTCCAACTTCTCCGAGTCAATCCTGGTGAAGATCCTGCTTCGGTACATTGCGTGCCATGGTGCGCGGTACGAAGTGCTTGACCTGATGCAGTTCGGGACCCCCGACGCTGTTGTCTGCCACTCGCCATCTGGTAGCTTCTTCCATCGCCATCCTTCAAGCGGCGGACCCAAGCCGTTCGGGTACCTTCCTCCGCGCAAGCAGTTCAACGGCTACTCGCTGCTGATCACGACGCAGAGTCTAGCGGAAGGCTTCGGCTTGCAAGCCCACGACAAGAAGCGAAGGAAGAACTGTATCCAGCTGATCTTGCTCAAGAGCGCGCCGAATGCGCTTGGCGTGGGCAACGGCGTGCTTCCAGTGGAGCGCGCGCTGATGGAAGCAGAGTTCTTCGTGCAAGAGCTGTTCCGCGTGGCTGCGCAGCACTATGAGCGTGACCTGCTCTGGTCGCGACTGCTGTACGATGACACGACCGGCCCCGGTGCGAAAGTGGCATCGACGCTCGCGCTGCCGGCCAACCATTTCCAGGTTGAAGTCGGTCCGCAGCAGCTCGAAGAGTGTCTGAGACTGTCGGTGTGCACTCCATTGGAAGAGATCGACCCGACGCTCGCGCAGCTCATGCAGGTGGACGGCGTGAACTGGCAGGAGTTTGCGCTGCGGCTTCGCGATCTGTACGCCGCCGAGCTGCGCGAGTACCAGTTCGCGGGAGAAGAGGCGTGCCACTTTTTGCTGCTCTGTCCGAACACGCACGACCTGATCATCCACCTAACGTTCGAGAGCGGCTTGGGGGAAGAACCGCTGCTGGACTTCGGAAACAGCATCGTCAGCAACGTGAACAGCTCGGACAACCTCGCCAGCGGCGATGCGAACCGCGTCAAGATCGAGATCTGCCGCCGCGAAGAGCCTCCGAACCGGAGGTTTACGTTCGCACAGCGGCGCGTGATCACAGATTTCGTGAACAGCATCGTGCACTGGCAGTGGCGCAGTTTACTCTACGACTGAAGGATGATGAGTGCGGCGGCGATAAAGAAGAGCGGTGTGGTGATGATGCGGGTAGCTGCTGGATTTTTCGACAGCGAATAGAGACTGGTGCAAGTGTAATTTCAATGTGGTAATTTTTGCAAAGTAGGTTCACGCGAAGGCGAAGAAAGCATCACCATAGATCCCCACCATTTTCATTTCAATTCGCCAGCATAAACGGAATTGCCAGGTAGCGTTAGTTGCGTTTGATTCACATGGTGCTGCTGACTTTTTTCTCGCAGCTCGGTTTCACCAATTATGCAATTTCAAGGGTATTCTCTGAATACAAACAGCACACATGTTCTTGCGACTGACCAGATGTATATGCAAGTGAAGAGGCATGTGCGTCATTCACTATCTGGCTTCTCACTTCCAATCCCGCACATCAAGGAAAAGATCCACGGCTAGCACCACAAGCGCGAGCTGTCGTTGCCATTTAGCGTTCTTCCACTCGACCTCAAGCTCAAGAGACACCAGCCGCGCTTACTAACGCACACGCAGTCACGCCCAGCACCGTTAGTACACCACAGCAGCAGTCGCCATGCAAAACGCGCCGTCCTCTTCCTCCCCCAAACGCCACGAGACCTACGACGTCATCTGGCGCCAGCACGCACTGGGGCTCAACTTCACGCCTAACGAGAAGGACCAGCCCGTGGTCTGCCAGGTGCCCGACAACTCATCGTCGGACGTGTTGCAGTCCCCCGCGGCCGTGGGCGACGTGCTCGTGGCGTTCCAGCTGCGCAATGCGCCCGTGGAGCCGGCCACGTCGTTCCACCAGGCGATGAAGGTGCTGCAGCGCGCCGAGCTGCCGATCGCGCTGCGCTTCGTGTCCCGCAAGGACGACCTCCCGGTGCGTGTGGACCCCGCGGACGTCGAGAAGAATTACACGTTTACGTGGCAGCCGCAGCAGCCGCTCGGCGTGTCGCTCGCCATGGACCCGTGTTCGCTGCACACGATCATCACGCGCATCGACCCGCAGAAGATCTCGCCGGACTTCCACAAGCTCAAGCCGCAGGTGGGCGACGTGCTCATGCTCGTTCAAAGTGGCGATAGCGCCGATGGGAACAGCGTTCAGCTCGACCAGATGCGCTTCGAAGACATCATCCGCACGCTGCGCGAGTTTCCACGACCGTCGCAGCTCACGTTCGCGCGCCTCGTTGAAGAACAGGACGGCACCATGCTAGGAAAGTCGCCGCCTGCGAGTCCAAGCGCCGCCCCCTTGCATCATCAACAGCTGACGCCACCATCGCCGCAACAGCAGCACCCACATCTGCGTCCGGTGCCTTTCGCGGCGCGCCAGAGCTTCCGCATTGACACGCGCACGCCCGCGAAGCCCAAAGCTACTCCTGGCTCGACCGGCGCGGACCTCAAGAAGGACGAGAAGAAGTTCTATAAGGTGATCTACGCTGGCGGTCGTGTGGGGCTCCAGCTGCGCGACTGCAGCAGGGAGGACTCGGAGAAGGACAAGAAGAAGGACATCAACAAGACCAAGACTAAGGGCTACAGCGTCTGCATCAAGGAGGTGACGGATGCCACGTCGGCCCCGGGTCTCGAGAACGGATCACCGGGCGACCTGCTCATGGCCATCGGCCGCATGGACCTGCAGCACCTGCCGTTTGACCAGGTACAGCGCGAATTGGCTAAGATCCACACGCCCACCGAGCTGCTCTTCAAGAAGCGCGCGTACGCGGGCTCATCCTCTGGCGGCTCGCTCGTGGACGCGCTCTTTCTGTTCCTCATCTGATTGTAGTGTGCGCTAGTGAAGTTGTGAGTGTGTGAGTGGCAAGTGATGACCACTACAGGATAATGAATGAATGAATGAAAGAGACACACAGGTACACATGGTGGACATCCACATACTCCATCAGTGGTTATACCTGAATACCATACACACGACTGGCTGGTTGACTGGTCCCGCTGGCTTGCAGTTTACACCACACTGTTCAGCATCGACGCTCGCCGACGCTTGTTTGGCGTTACGTCGGGCCTCGGGAGCTGCTCTGCGTCTTCTTCACGGGCTTCTGCTACGGTCTCGTAAACGATCGATGGCGGGTGCGACGGTGGCACTGCTGACGGAGAGAAGAGTCCGTTGCGTATGGGGCTGCTACCGTAGGCAGCTACTCCATTCATACCTGCAACACCACGAGCAGGCTGCGCGAGCGGAGTCATGCGCTGCAGCATGCCCAGCAGCAGGTTCTGCCCTTCGGCCAGGTAGCTGATCTGCTGCGCCAGCTCGCTGAATTTTTGATCAACCGCCTGCATCCACTCGACTGACACAGCACGCATGCCTGGATCAACTGTAGCTACCTGGTTCTGCGCTGTCTGTGCCGCTGTTGCTGCAACAGCAGCAGGTCGCTTCACGCCCGAAGCAACAGCAGCTGCGACAGCAGCTTTCCGTACGTTTGTTGCACTTGCTGTTGGTGCTGAAGCTGGTGCAGCTGTAGTAGAAGCAGCAACAGTCGCACTGGTAGTATGTCTCACTGCTGTAGTTGCTGCTACTGGAGGCGTGGGTCTTGTTGTTGTTTGAGGCTGTAGCGTGCGTCGCTGCTGCTGCCGCTGCGGCGTTATCTGTGCTCCTTCTGTGACCCCCGCATCGTATCCTGTCGCCGCTGCTACTCGTGTTGCGTCTTCTTCTGCATCTCCGCCTGGCGCTGTCTTGCTGCCTCTGCGCACGGAGAAGTTCTTGCGATGCTTGAAGCGCGCAACCCAGCCGCTGGACGCCTTGAACGAGTTCTCACTGCACGCCGACACGTCCGGGTGCATCTCGCGGAAGATGAGCATGGCTTTCTCCTGGAGGTCCTTGTCCTTCACGCGCTCGCCGCGCGCAGTCTGCATGATCACCCACTGCTCGAGCTTGTCCTCGAGCTCGCCGTACATGGACTTGCGGCCGCAGCCGTCGAGGCGGAACGAGTTGCGCGTCGCGCCGCTGCCGCCCGCCACCGCGAGCCGCTCGACCATGAGCTCCTTCTTGGCGACCCAGTGCATGACGTTGGACTTGCTCAGCCCATACTCGCGCGCCAGCGCGTCGAAGCCCCGACCCGGCACGCCTGGCGCGTACTGGTTTGCGACTTCCAGCTTGAACTCCAGATTGTACTGGTTGCGCTTCCGCGGCGGCGCAGGCGTCACCTCCGCTGAGCCATCATGGTTCTCATGGTGTTCCTCAAATTCCTCCATGATAAGGATAGATGATGGCTCTTGAATGAGAGATTCTATTCGAGAATGAGGAGCGTTGTAAGCGAGGGAAAATGGAACCCTCACAGCTTGATTTCAGTATGCGAGCTACACATGTTGATTTCAATATAATCGACCATAAAGTAGCCTTATCCGATTTATCGGATTGAACATTGTGAGTGACCATACTGAAACGAAGACAACTGAATGCAATGCAGTTGTGTGCGAGAGATGCGATCGAAACTGAGAATCGCAGACAAGAAGCGAGCGTGCGGAAGAGCTGCCAAGAGGAGCGAGCTCAGGGAGGATCGCTTCGCGTGGCTCGACAGATCTGCTCAGCGCACACCGCAACGCCCACGAATGGAGGTGGCGTCCACGTCCAACGCGCCCATCGCGCCGCCGCCGTCTGGCACGGGCAGCTCGTCGCCCGAGGCGCGCACGCGGCTGCTGGTGCGCGATCCCGCTCTCAACGAAGAAGCGCACGCCGTGCGCATGAACGTGCTCAACAGTAGCGTGGCGGAGGCGCGCGATGCACGCAACACGCGGTTGATCATGTGGGTGATCACGCTCGTGAACGTGCCGCAGATCGTGGCGGCGTCGGTCATCATGGGGCTCAAGTGGAAGGACGAGACGCTCTGCTACCGCATCCAGATCTGGGTACTCATCCACACGATCCACCTGGCGCTCACGCTGTCGCTCGAGTGGGTGCTCTACTTCCTGAACGGCGACGGCAGCAACCGCACGATCCGCTGGCGGGAGCAGTACATGGCGTACATTAGCCAGCTCAAGTACGGGCTCGACTTGGTCGGGCTCTTTTGGTTCCTTGTGGGCAATATGTGGGTCATCAGCGACGGCGCGCGCTGCGACGACGGCTCGACGATGTACCACCTGGCGCTCTGGATGATCATCATCTCGTACGCCAAGATCTTTTTGCCGTGTCTGCTGCTGCTGGCGCTGCTGCCGGTGATCTGCTTCTGTCTGCCCTGCGTCATCCGCCTGCTGAGTCGGCTACAAGACCCGATGCGCGGCAAAGGCGCCACGAAAGACGTACGTTTTGTCATTGCTTGGTGTATTGATATAGCAGTGCTGTCTGCTTGTATACTGACACTGATTGTGAATGGTGTTGTTGCTATTGAATAGGTGATCAATCAGCTGACGACGCAAAAGTTCCAGCCGTCGCAGTTCGCGCCGGAGGACTCGAGCTGCTGTATCTGCCTGAATGACTACGAACTCCACCAGGACCTGCGCGTGCTGCCGTGCTTGCACCACTTTCACAAGGACTGCGTGGACGAGTGGCTCATGGTCAACTCGACGTGCCCCACGTGCCGAACGTCCATTTTTGACGGTGCGACCAGCAATTCGACCAACAATGGCGGTGATGCCCCGCACGGCACCGAGCAAGATGTGATGCGCAATGTCTAGTCCACCCGCGAAGCTACACCCAGAGAGAGAGAGAGAGAGAGAGAAACATTGAAAACGAAGAACGCGTAGCTAGCAGTGTATTGGGAGTTTGAGGGAGAATGAAGGATGAATCTTTATATATATGAATGCGTTTGTAAGCATCTACTGCCTTTGTTTGTGGTTGCTTATCTGAACACGATCTCGAGGAATCTTGACAAGAACAGCCAAGAAGCTCGCGTTTATCGGTGGGTTCAAGACACGGACACGACGTTAAATGCCTTCAGGACGCGCGAAGTCTCGCTTTCCAAAGTGCCGTGGCACTGCTTCAGCAAATCTTATGTTGATTGTGAAGAGTTGAAGCACCAGTAAGGAGACGGTGAAGGACGATTCAATAAGAAACATGTACCCAAGCGCTATGAGCAATAGCTGGAGCTCACCATCGAGTTTTCTTGTGCTCTGCTCGATGAAAGAGTCCGCATCGGAGATCAGGTGCACAGCTTTTGGGACAAAGGAAGCTAGACACATTGCGAAGGCGTTGGTGTTGCCATGATGAGCATATGATTTTTGAATTTCAACATTCATCGAAGCATGAGCGCAGCAATCTCACCTGCAGAGCTTCTTGGAGACTTCTCCTCGTTGTCCACATACTGTTTTGCTGTCGCTGTACTTTGTACCAGCTGCCGCAACGTACAATCAAAACGCATTTTGAGTTTCTCATTATCTCATGGCATGGGTGGATGCAAGATAAACACAACCATACAAATGATCTGTTGGATCGTGCTTACGTGACAGAGAGCGACTGCCTCGCCATTCAGCAACAGCAGATTTGGCAGCGCACTCGCCACAAGCGCCACGAGGTCACCATGCGCGGCCACGGGGTTGTCTTGCAAGTGCAGACTTTGCAGTTGCGGCAGCTACCAAATGTACAATCAACATTTTGCAAAACCGTAGGTAGAGAACTACAAATTCAATTGCATCCTTGGTCAACTGACTGACTCACTTTGGAGGCGAGAGCTTGGAAGTCGATGGAGGCGATCTCGTTTGCCTGCGGTCAAGGAAATGAGACAGATTCGTGACAGAGCGAGGAGGATTCACGGGTGATTGGCTCGCGTTCTTTACCCCTAGCGAGAGTTCTTCGAGTGCAGGACACGGAGGGAGATCATCTGTATTCGCGGCAGTTCAAGACAAAGACGACCAGCATGAGAAGAACACAAAATTTGAGATTCCAGTGTCAGACCGAGTTTTACACAGTCCCGACCAATGCTTGTGAGCTTGTTGCTGGACAAATTGAGCGATCTGAGGGTAGCGAGCGATGGAAATCCGTCGAGAGTGCGAAGCTGATAGGCGATTCAAAGCGTCGCTAAAGAACTCAGAGGTGCCAATTCTCTTAATGAAGGATAGTTGCTACATGTGAGTCTACCTGATTGCCTCCCAGACTGATCTCGACCGCGCTGACGCACTTGTCCAAGTGAGCGAGCCGGCCAATTTCTATCAAAAAGAGAGAAGCAGCGGGTTAGTTTTTCAGTGCGATTTTGCATCGCCATCCTCGCAAGATGCAGTGCCTGAAGGTCGATGGCTGACACACCAGCGTGCGAGAGGTCGAGCAGCGTGATACAGCTCAGGTCGAAGTGCTTGCTGCGGCGCTTGATCAGGTCCTCCGACAGCTCCATCCTGCCGATAAAGTGATGAGATTGACTGCAGATAGCCAACCCAATCCGACTTTTCACAAATCAATCACTACAGCGAAACCCAAAAACCAACAACTGGGGCTATATATATTCACAACATGTATTCATGCGACATCTCACGGCAACTCTCAGAAAGATATACCGGAATCTGGCTCTTGCTTGCTGTTGTGTTATGCGCAGAGGCTGTCGAGGAACTCGGCCGGGGTCGCCTTCCTGTCGCTGCCGCTGAGGCGCACGAGACACTCTGGCAGCTTCGCCTCCTTCAGGTTCGAGAGCGCGGTCGGACAGCTGCGGCCCATGCACACGATGTGCTGCTGCTCGCCCGTCGGGTACGCGGCGAACGGGAAGAGCGCGAAACCCGAGTCGCGCTCGCAGGCGGCGAGGATGCCGCTCTGCTTGTCCACCGCCTGGGCGATCTGCTCCAGCTGGTCAGCCGTGCAGTCGACCACGAGCGTCTTAGCGGACGAGGGCGACGACAGTAGTGGTACAAGGAGCGCGAGCGAGAACACGGACACGAGCTTCATGGTGCTGCGGGGAATCTCTAGCAAATCTAGGAATGGTTTTAGTCGGCGATACACAGCGAGTCAACGTGAGGGAACTGCTCATGTGCAGACAATATACATTTACGAAGGCTCTGTTTGCATTAGATGCCTTAGCTCAGTCAAAGCTGATATATACTAATATTTAAGGGTATACATATATGGAGGTATGCGAAATGCATGTTGCAGGTGTTCCTTTTACTCTCTATCCTACTGTTGGCTTGTGCTTAACGCGCTCGTGGTTCCATCGCTCGACATCCATTTGCTCTCGTTCACCACCTTTGGCCTCTTGAGCCTAAGGCACAGGAATCAAGAACCACAAACACAACCAGATTTGCCATGGAAGAACCAGAGAGTAACTCCGGCGCCAAGCTAGAAAGAAAGAGAAAACGGAATTCTGAATACTGGGATCGCAGGAACCGCCGGGCAACAAACAACTGCAGCGATCAAGAGAGGGCTCGCGAGGCTGAGCAAGGACAAGCACATGACGGCGCTGCCGGAGACGTACGTTGGCCTGGCAAGCCAGGTAGACTGCGAGGCCTCTCTGCTTGCCGCCTTGCACGTGACCAGACTCATAAGCAAGGGCAAAGCAGTCCCCCTCTCTCGCAGACATTCTTCAGTCGCTGCCTGGCATCGATCACCAACTTGGGCACTGGTCCCACGATTCGAGCGAAAGATAAGGACCTGTTCGAGAGCGTTCAGGCCTACTCGCCGCTGCTTCCTGAAAGCTACGAGCCGATCGAGCGCACATCATCGCTAGCGATCGTTCTCGAGAACTTCGCAATGAACGTCTCGATGAACTACTTCAGTCGCGTTGGGCGGTGGTTCAGACTCAAGATGCAAGAACAGTCATCTAGCACTGCCATCACCTACTTCAGCGACAACGAATCGTGGATCGTCAAAAGCCTGATCTCGCTGCTGCTCAGAGCGAGTGCTCAAGACGAACCCTCCCTGGACCGACTCGTCCTCCAGTACTCGAGGTTGTAGCAGTATTCTATCCCATGCACGGATATGCGATGGCTCCAGTCGCTGGTGAATGAGGTTCGCAACAAGATACCGCTGTCGCTCAACCTCTCTGAGAAACCACCCGCCTACCTACCGTTTCTGTACTTTGTGCTACAGGAAATCGATAATTACAACGAAGATCTTAATGTGCACGACCTGAAGGACCCAAGGGCGATCAAACTGTTCACGCTTCTACTACAGAAGAAGCTGCGCTCGCTCAATATCAAGATCACCAACACAGTGCTGAAGGAGCTGAATAAGGAGCTGAACAGCTATTGCCCTCACTGCGTCGACATGCCGGTGGGCGACCTCTGGAACTACTACTTCGACAAAGAGAAAAGCATAGACTCAAAGACAAAGAAGTTCAACCACTTCATCGTGACGAACGGCGTGAGCACGTCAGTGTACCTGGTGCGGCGGCAAAAAGCACCACTTCAAGCCAGAGAGGAGAGCGGTGTGGATGTCCTCTTCGCTAAGGCAGACAGAGTCGTTGCCGTTGACCCTGGGTAGAACCCTGTGTTCACTGCTGTCGTTCACAACCGACGAGCGATACACGATCTCGCGAAGTCGTTTCCGAGGAACAAAGTCAAGCACAAAGTCGTAACCTGGGACCGATCGAAGTGGTACACTGAGACGGACTACACGTATAGGCAGAACTTGACCAAGCGATGGACGGAGAAGGCTCCCAAGATCGCCGAATTCACCTCTGAGGTCAGCACCGCGAAGACGACAAATTTGAGCGCCATTGCGTTTCATGTGCGCCACGTGCTATCTAATGTTCCAGTCGTCTTGGACTTCTACTGTGCGCGTCGCTTCAGAAGACTGAGATGGAAAACCTACATTCGCACCCAGAAGGCATTCAACAAGATTGCCACAGATCTAAGCGGAGGGTTAGTGAAGACACTAGTCGCCTGGGGAGACGCGTAGTTCCCATCAGCTGGACGCGGGAGTCCGGCGGTGCCCACAAGCATGCTGCAGAGGAAGGTCAGATGCAGGTTGCGGATGGTGGACCAGAACGAGTTCCGCACTTCGAAACTTTGCTGCGCGCGTTATCGAGAGATGGCCGAGTATCGCAACCCGAGCACAAGCCAAGTACCCTAGACGCGGCGCGCTTGTTCCAACAACATGTGTCCACGCCGCGTCTGGGACAAAAACGTGTCCGCAGCGATCAACACCCTCGCTCTGTTCCTCTGCCAAGTCCGTGATGAACCGCCCCATTCTGCCTTCCAGAGAACCGTCGCCACCCCGACCGTAGCACAGGTAGCGTGAGGATGTTAACTTGTTGTCCAGGATACACCGGACGGCAACGCGAGTCGAACATCCTAGGATTGAGACACAACAACCGTGTGGGTTTCCATTACTACTAACAACAATGCCAAACGGTGAAGTGGCCACCATGCCCAGATCTTCATGATGAATGGTGTGCACCAGTGTGCTGACGTTTATCGCAGCTGGATGCGAGAACAAGCTGACCGCATCACACGCACAACAATTGATAAACCGTTTACATTCGGGAATGGATCAGTCGACAGCCCTCCATAAATGTTCATTTCGCGAATGAGGGTCGTGAAAACACGAGTTGTCGCGATTCGCGGATCATAGGTCGAGCCATTATTTTGTCTAATCGGCTATCCAGAAGCAATCTGCGTTTGATCTGGTCGAATCGCATATATGCATGTGGCTCTCTCTTACATAGGAATCTGTAATCATACACGTAAAACAACAGGAGTGCAGATCACGAAAGCCTTATCTTGTACCACAACAGCGCGGTGTCGGACAACATGCAGCACACCCCACCACGCGCGCGCGACAATCAATCGTACCCATTGACTAATTGCGAAGCGGAAATGAACAAACGTACCCAACAACCATGTCAAAATGCGTGTTGCCGCCACCGCGCGTCCGTTCACCAGCGTCTATGCACAAGCGCGCTACCCACGCGTGTCCCCCAATTTAACACGCAGCACCGGAAAGCAGGTCGCCAGTCAGCTCATGCTGGCGCGAAAGGCGTCAGAGATTCTTGATGCCCACCAATGCGGCGCCGCGTAAAGCGGGTGTTGAGCAAGCGCCGCATGTCTGTCCGCGCAGCAAAACACGAAGAAGAAGAAAGCTCCGGACCCTGATAGAAAAGTGGAACAAAGCGATGCCAAGACCTAAAAGACTGAGATCTCTCCTAAGGACAGGAGCATTTGAACGAACCGGAAATGATGTCACGCGTGCGCCACAAACAACAGCGCCATAATGCCGCTATCTTTATCCCGCGATTACTCAACCACAGGCGCGCTCTGCGATGGTTGAAGCGAGCGAGCGACACGCAATAGCTTCTGGGTCGCGTTTCTCTTGCGATTTGAAAAATGGTTCTCTTTTCCAGAACGCCCATTGCTTCTGGCAGAAATCCGGCCAGGTGTAATAATGGCAGAGTTTTGCTGAGTGTACGAGAATATTTCAAACGGGTTTGCTCTGAACTGGGATCTTTCAGGTTTAATATCGACGTGCAGAAAGCAAATGTAGCAGCCTTGCGATAGAAGATGTGCCGTTCATGGAGGGATGGGTACCTCAACTTGAAGAACGGAACAGCGTGACAGATATCAGACGAAAGAGGAGACTAGACACAGTGTACATACGAAGCATCAAATCCAACATATTTCTCTCAAACCGTATACATTCCCCATTCAAACTTACAGAATGGCGAAATATATTACGACACTGCAAAATTACTATTTGTCGGTAATTTTGATCACTGCTTCTAGCACTTTGCGTCAAGTTTGTGCGACCACAGAAAGTGAAGACGGGCAAATATCGAACATCTCTTCACCTTCGAGTTTGAATAATCGCAACCATGATTTTCTCCCAAACCATCGAATTTCCCATACCAGTTTCCACATTAAAAAGTGCGGGAAGTTGAGGATGTCCAATTACGGGCTGAGGCAGGCAACCAGAAAGTCGAACGCTCGAGTTCTGAAGAAATGATGCATGAAGATCTTCAGTTCAGCGTTGGTTTTGACTTTGAAGAGCTCTCAAGGATGTTTTTCATGAGTCTGTAGCGATGCCTTTGAAAAAAACTTTCCAAAGGCACCGCCAAAATTCAAATCTTTTCAAAGCCTACCAAAAAAGAGGAGTTGACGCCGTTTGGCGGTCCCATTCCCAATGACGACAGCCCTGCCCTGCCCGCCTCTCTCTCCATTTTAATCTCAGGATGATGTTGTGTGCGGTGCAAGGAGAAGCCATCAAGCGGAAGCAGAGACCCACAGTCGTAAACATGGAGGGCAAGCTGCCCAAACAAGTCGTTTTCGTTTTGTGAGCGGCAGCCACGACCTTTTTACGTGGTTGAATTTTGGGAGTGGTGCAGCAAGGATAGGCGGGAGAAGCAGCTGGCGGTCCAGTCGCGATGCGTTACTCACTTTGTACGTATTAATTCCGTAGCAGGTTCAAATTCAATACTGAAGCCGCTGCTCCATAAATGCTCAACATTTTCCATTTAGAGAGGATATTATCTTTAGCAGTTTTTTTCTGGACGAATTCAATACTGAAATCGCGTCTACCAGTGCAGCTCGCAACCACGCAGCGCACACATGCACCGTTGCCTCATGCTTCGAAATCTGAAGACACGCAAGATTGAAGCAACGGAGGAGTTCACCACCAAACGCATGGCCACATTGAAGTGACCAACAGCAAATACATAGACGACCGCTTGAGATGCTGCCTGACAGCTCTTGAAGCTCCAGCCAAGACAGACCGATCAGCAGCATACAGCTCTTGAAGCGTTGCACCAGCTGCACAAGTTGTTCTTGCGTTTGTTTGTTTGGGTTGTATGTGTTGTGCGGTTTGCTTGCTGCTTCTTCTGATGCGGGCAACCAACTCTCCACTCTCTCTCATTCTCCAATTTACCTTGTGCTGCAACAATCTCCAGCAGCATCTCGCACCAGCCTCCGCCTCTCTCCGCCTGACCACGCACACCAACAGCAGTCGAGAGCCAAAGAAGCGATCGAAGCAGCAAGCATGGGCGTGGCCGAACACAACCAAGCGCCTAACGCCGCCGGGACCACCCCTGGTGCGCCGCAGACCAACCCAACGTGCACCAAGAAGGTCAAGGCGCGCGTAGTAAAGCACTGGACCGTGCCGCCCAAGCACCGCACGGCCGAGCAGGACGAAGCCGAGGACCACCTCATCACGTTCTACTTGGGCAAGAACCGCTACTGGTCGTTGCCGGGCGTCAAGTTCAGCCGCTGGTACTTGTTCTTCGCGGCGTTCCTCGTGCAGTTCTGCATCGGCTCGCTCTACTCCTGGTCGGTCTTTAACAAGCCCATCGACATCCACGTGTTCAACAACGCCAAGGCGGAGAAGGCAGTGAACGCGTTCTACACGGCGGTGGGCGTATTCGGCACTACGACGGCGATCATGGGTCCGTGGATCGAGCGCAACGGACCTCGCGCTGGCGTGCTGCTGGGCACGACCGCGTTCTTCGCGGGCTACTGCATCGTGGGCATCTCGCTGCACTACAAGTCGATGATCGGTGTGACTCTGGGCTATGGCGTAGTGGCGGGCTTCGGCATGGGCTTGTGCTACATTTCGCCCGTGTCTGCGCTGCAGAAGTGGTTCCCGGACTACCGCGGCACGGCCGCGGGCTTTGCGGTAGGCGGCTACGGCGCCGGTTCGGTCGTGTGGAGCAAGGCGTACCTGCCGATCATCGACGCGGTGGGTCTGTCCTCAACGTTCATCGTGGTGGGAAGCATCATGGCGTTTATCTTGTACTGCTGCTCGATCGTGCTGCGCTCGCCGCACCACGAGTTCACGGCCGGCGGTCTAAACATCCACGGCGAGGCGGTGGAGGAAGCCGAGGAAGCCATGCGTCGCGGTGAGAAGTTCAGCGTGATGTCGTCGCATGAGTACGAGTCGATCACGACGCCGTCGGCGCACGACCTGAAGGAGGCGATCAACCCGACGACGTCGGCCAACTCGCACGTGAAGAAGCTGACGTTGATCGATGCGATCAAGACGGTGGACTTCAAGTTCCTGTACCTGATGTTCTTCGGCTGCCAGCTGTTCGGCCTGGTGGTGCTGTCCAAGATCTCGAGCATGTGCATGGACCTGTTCGGCAAGACGGCAGGCCAGGCGGCGGATATCGTGTCGATCAACGGCGCGTTCAACTGCGTGGGTCGCCTGCTCTTCCCGATGATCTCGGACGCGATCATCAAGTTCTTCAAGGTGGAGCCAGCCACGGGTCGCAAGATGATCTTTTGGTACTCGCTCACGGCGCAGATCATCATCGTGGGGACGATCCCGTACCTGATCCGTCACGGCAAGTACACGCTGTTCTGCATCGAGACGTTCATCTTGACGGCGAGCTACGGTGGTGGCTTCGGCACGATCCCGTGCTTTCTCACTGACATGTTTGGCGCGTACAACATCGGCGCGATGCACGGCATCATCCTGACGGCATGGTCGATCGGCGGTGTGGGCGGCGGCATCACGTTCAACAACGCGTTCCGGAACGCGATCAAGGCAGGCACGTCCGGCGCGGAGGCGTACATCACCAACATTCACAAGATCTTCGCCATTCTCATCATTGCATTCGTGCTCAACTTCTTCGTGCGCACGGATCCGAAGGACCGCTTCGCGCCGGGCTACCGCTACAGCATCTTCGGCCGCAAGATCGTGCACCTGAAGCCCAAGCAGGCGAAGGAGGACCCGAACGCGCTGCTGCTGAGCCCAGCCTAAATCTGAGCTTAGTAGCGGCAACAGGCGACAAGCGAGGACGGATTCGTCCAATTCATCCTCTGTGCTTGTTTGTCTCCTCCCGCTTGATACACTAGCCACCACACCTTTCTTCAATCTTGTAGTCGTTCGAGTGCCGTCCTGGAGCTGTCCTCTATATAATAAATATACGAACGCGTACGTTTATCAATAAGAAATATCAATTGCGCCCTAGTGCAAATGACCCACCCGGCCAGTCTCTCGTAAAGTGGGGAGAAACGCACCGGAATTCAAGTGACCTGTCGATGCGGTTGGGACGCGCTGCTGGGTCGGATGGTACGAGTCATTTGGACATCCACGGTCTGTCTTCCCACGCGAGCCAGAACACACAGGGTCACATAACTTGTTCGCTGGCACCGTGGTCGTCATCGAGACTAGTGACGAAGAAACACCGCTCATTGGGCCATTGGAGAGCGCTGACGTCGGACCAAAACTCATTTTTAAATCACGAAGGAGTGGGAGCAGATTTCGCATCCAACACGGCACTTCCATAGAGAAGCGGTTGAAGGACCATGGCGCGTGCCTTGACGACACGCTCACTATGGATGGCAAACACCACAACACAAGGAGGATGCACGCGCAACAACAATTAGATCATTGAGAAACAGATGCCGATACTGGGCAACTAGGAGGCCAGATGTACGTTTACGGCTGGACACTCATCTTACCTGCGTTGACCAGCGAGCACTTTCCAACATCTTGACCTCTATTCACTTCGCCCTGCCAACACCAGAATATCGACTTTGAGCGGAGCAACGCTACGATAGAGTTCCGGTGTTCCAACGTACCTTCGCATGGTTTTGTTTGGCGATCAGTGTGAATGCGCAACTCGGTCTCTGTACGTCGTCCATGTTCACGCCGCGCAAAGCTCAACACCGGAACATATGTGCGTTTCTAAGTGTTTTTGGAGACTGACACCTTTGGAGTTGACACCGCAAACATGCCGACTGACACGCCAAGTCCGCGAAAGTAAAAAAAAAGACGAGATGGGGGCATGTCGAAAAGCAACAAGCGTACCAGGATGACATGCCTGACAAAAAAGAAGCCTCCAGTCAACTCGAGGAGTGCAGAGAACCTGGGAGGGAGTCTATTTGCCTCGGCAAACAGCAAAAACGCAATGCTGAAAGAAGGATCGCGAATGGTTGCAGTTCTTCTCTTGCAGCTCCGACAAGTTGGAGCCAATGGTATGACGCCTCTGATGGACGCATCTGCGGGCATTCTCGTGGCACGCAATGGAGAAGAAGAATATAGCTCATCTTCAGCGTAGGACGATTCCTGACATAATCAAATATTGTTCGTGCAGGATATCTAAAGAAGTGGAAGTATAGATGTAATAAACCCCTTCAAACCTGATATTTGGTATGAATAATAATCGACGAGCATTTGCCAGGAATGAAGTAAAAGAGGGACATCATCAGCTCAAGGCTGAGATTCCGATTCTGTAGATCTACAAATTGAAGATGCTTCGATGGTGACGCTTGATGGGATCCGTTGGTTAAATCAACGGAGCCGCAATTGTGAAAGTGCGATTAGTTGCTCCGTCAGGCTGAGCCGTCGAGTCTCTGCAAAATAGCAGTGCTCATAGAGGAAGCTGTGGGAATTTGCGCATTCGCTCACACCAAATCTCAACAACACGAACGCCGCATTGTGCGTTCCTGAAGATTGCAGCTTTTTCTAGAAGGAAATGAGCAAACTGAAGATCCACTCACAATGGACTCACTCGATCGCACAACCAGCCGCCTTGCGCGCCGTGCAATTGTTGGAAGAAATGGGCTGGCGACTTGGACAGACGCAGCTGGCAAATTTGACGAGCACAAGACGTGCAACCTCGCGCTGGTTTTGCATCCGCTGAGATCCCAGCCTCGTGGTCCACTCTCTATTCTCCTTCACTCTTTTCAGTAATTCTCCCTCATTCTCTTCACTACCAAGATGTATCTACCAGGGCTGCTTCATTTCGTTCGTTCGATACTGTCATTATTGGCAAACAACATTCTGCAATAAGGGCTGCTTCAAACAAACTACAAATGGATCATTGAGAAACAGATATCGATACTGGGCAACTAGGAGGCCGGCGATACAACTCGAAGAAGCAAGCATGCGCATTTTGGGATATCTTCCATTTCCAATTATGCTTCCTCAAATTCTTCACTTTTCAAATGTTCTTTCCTTATGAACTGTAATAGTACACATAGGTAGTGAAGAAACTGGGGGCACCCAAATTTATGGGCGTTTATAGTGCAGTCTCGATCGTGCGAACGGCGGCACAACAAAAGCAATGCGCATGCATAGTGAGCGCATGTGCACTCGCAGCTTGGGCGACAGCACTCAACACGTGCGTGCATCTTGCGACACATGAAGAGAGAGAGAGAGAGGGCAGTTAATAAACCGCATACACCGCGTTTAGTAGCCGCCATTTGAGATTTAATAATATTGTTTATACACTGCCGGGGTCATGAACCCGAGACGCACGCCAACAACTGTAATCACAGAGTAATATTTTTGTGTGAAAGAAGGGCGTTCGTGACGAAGTGAAACAGTGAAAATGTGGGGCTAACTCTCTAAATTGATACGTACACTCCAAAAAGCTACACCTATCCACATCTAGCAGCCAATCAACAGTCCGCAAAACCCTACCACAATTGATGCCTCAACCCATCTGTCAGAATCAACTTATAGAGGTCTATCATGGTACAAAAGCTTGATTAACTTTGTAAATGTGAAACCACCTCCGAAGGGGTATCAATTTCCAAATCAGCTCAAAGTGCAGAAAAAGAGCGACCGCGAACCTACACTTCCGCAGGGATGATGGCCAGCCTCTTGCAATCGCTGAAAACGCAAAATTGAAGTTCTGGCGCGCGAGCGCACCACCAAACACGTTGAAGCCTCTTCTCTGAGTAGGATGCGGGGCAGTTCATGGGCACGAGGGCGGCGGTTCATGGACAGCAGACAAGGCGACCAAACACGTGGGTTTATCACAGAAGCAGACGACGAAGGCCGCCTCCGCCTTCGCCCTCCTTCCCGCCGCACTCGCCCGTCGATCCGTGGAAGCCCACTCCACTCTCTCTCTCATTCCACAACTTGCGCCGCGCCGCACACTCCACAGTACAAGAGACTCCACCAGCAACAGCAGTCGAGAGCCAAAGAAGCGATCGAAGTAGCAAGCATGGGCGTGGCCGAACACAACCAAGCGCCTAACGCCGCCGGGACCACCCCTGGTGCGCCGCAGACCAACCCAACGTGCACCAAGAAGGTCAAGGCGCGCGTAGTAAAGCACTGGACCGTGCCGCCCAAGCACCGCACGGCCGAGCAGGACGAAGCCGAGGACCACCTCATCACGTTCTACTTGGGCAAGAACCGCTACTGGTCGTTGCCGGGCGTCAAGTTCAGCCGCTGGTACTTGTTCTTCGCGGCGTTCCTCGTGCAGTTCTGCATCGGCTCGCTCTACTCCTGGTCGGTCTTTAACAAGCCCATCGACATCCACGTGTTCAACAACGCCAAGGCGGAGAAGGCAGTGAACGCGTTCTACACGGCGGTGGGCGTATTCGGCACTACGACGGCGATCATGGGTCCGTGGATCGAGCGCCACGGTCCTCGTGCAGGCGTCGTGCTCGGCACGACCGCGTTCCTGCTCGGCAATGTCATCACCGCCATCTCACTCCATTTCGAAGAGATCTCTGGTGTATACATCGGCTACGGCATCTTCTGCGGCTTCGGCATGGGCTTGTGCTACATTTCACCCGTGTCTGCGCTGCAGAAGTGGTTCCCGGACTACCGCGGCACGGCCGCGGGCTTTGCGGTCGGCGGCTACGGCGCGGGCGCTGTGGTCTGGGGCAAGGCGTACCTGCCAATCATCGACGCGGTGGGTCTGTCTGCCACGTTCCTGGTGATCGGGTTCGTCATGGCGACCACGATGTACATCTGCTCGATCGTGCTGCGCTCGCCGCACCACGAGTTCACTGTCGGTGGCCTCAACATCCACGGTGAAGCGGTGGAGGAAGCCGAGGAAGCGCTGCGCCGCGGCGAGAAGTTGAGCGTGATGTCGTCGCACGAGTACGAGTCGATCACGACGCCGTCAGCTCGCGACATGCAAGAGGCCGTGGAGCCCACGACATCCGCGAACACCCAAGTGCGCAAGCTGACGCTCATCGATGCGATCAAGACGATCGATTTCATGTTCATGTACATCATGTTCTTCGCGAACCAGCTCTTCGGGCTCATCGTACTCTCCAAGCTCTCAAGCATGTGCGTGGACCTGTTCGGCAAGACCGCGAGCCAAGGCGCGAACATCGTGTCCATCAACGGCGTGTTCAACTGCTGCGGTCGCTTGTTGCTACCGGCAATCTCGGACGCGTTCATCCGCTGCTTCAAGATGGAGCCTGCCGCCGGTCGCAAGCTCATTTACCACTACACGCTCGCGTCGCAGGTGGTGATCGTCGGCACGCTGCCGTACCTCATCCGCCACGAGAAGTACACGCTGTTCTGCATTGAAGTATTCATCTTGACGGCGAGCTACGGCGGCGGCTTCGGCACAATTCCATGCTTTCTCACTGACATGTTTGGCGCGTACAACATCGGCGCGATGCACGGTCTGATCCTGACCGCGTGGTCGATCGGCGGCGTGGTCGGTGGTATCACGTTCAACAACGCGTTCCGCAGCGCGATCAAGACAGGCACGAGCGCGGGCGAGGCGTACATCACTAATATTCACAAGATCTTCGTGGTGGTCATCATCGGCTTCTTCGTCGTCTTCCTCGTGCGCACGAACCCGAAGGACCGCTTCGCGCCGGGCTACCGCTACAGCGTCTGCGGCAAGACGGTCATCAACATCAAGTCCAAGAAGCAGCCAGCGCAGGAGGACCCAAACGCGCTGCTGAGCCAGGCGTAATGGCCGATGAAGCCAGTCAGTCGCTCGTTTCACGATGTGTAAGCTGTACTCGTTCGTGTACATGACTTCGCGTATCTTCAGTATGTTTATTATTTCTTCATAACCACCAACCCGACGAAAATATAGCAGGCGATTGTTCACAAGTGTCATCACGTCTTTGCAAATATTGGCATCATCGACGCTTTCATCGACGCTTTCTCTTCTGCAGTGGTGCGCAGAAGTTTGTCCGCACCCCAATTTCTTCGTGCTCGGTTGCTTCCTTCGCGATTCAGAGAACGCTGCTTGGATATATGGAGCAAAGGACCAATCAAAGAACAGATTTACCGTCCATTTTTGTAAATACTTTATACCTTAAGGCCTATTTGTAAATTTTTGATCTTCCCTGTTCGCAACAGTACAGTGCGACCCAAAACTATAGACGCAGTCACAATTTTTTAGTTTTGACTTCTT